>VZRF01002851.1:97583-118660 GCA_013396875.1 Vireo altiloquus | reverse complement strand
GCAACTCCCTCCCACTCCACACCCCCCTGGAGTGACCCTGCGTTAGGCAGCCACAAGCTGAAACTGAGGCAGCATCCCCTGGAAAAAACATTTACAAAAGGCATAGAGATCATTTAAAAGTGAGGACAGTGAGGAAACATGCTGGTAACTAATGGGCATTCAGCACACGTGTAAGACAGTGACAAGAGGAGCTGAGGAGCACGTGGGGCTGGGCAGGCACTGCAAGGGCGAGTGGTAGCCACAGGAGGAGAAAGGAACAGGGGAGGCAGGTAGAGGTCACAATGCTGGAGACACAGCTGGAGGCACACACCTTTAGGGGAGAAGATGCTGGGGCCTGGCACTGCGCTCACACCTGCTGAAACACTGCTGGAAATTATGGCTTCGCACACAGCTGAGTTGTGGGGCTGCTGGCCCTGGCCAGCACAATGTTTTCACACAGGCAGCAGTAACTTGGGTATGTTATAGCTGAGGTCGTGTTTGAATACAATTTTTGAACCATCCTGTCCAGAGGCAGGATGCTGGACACAACTTAATTGCCAGTGGAGAACTGAGCAGAGTGAGTTTTCTTACCATTCAATCTTTAAAAGTTCAAAGAAACACCTCAGCTTTTAGTCTTTACAGGTGTTTAACAAAACCTCTAAAACTTTCCAAGGGATCCACTGGTGTCTTCAACTAATCACTAGTTATTGGCAGGAGTATAAACATTAACATTAGATGCTTGAAAGTTGCTGGGAGCAGGAAGAAGAAGGGAAAAGAGCGTCAAGTTTTTCCGTGATGTCCTATGTACTTCCACATCTACGATTCCAGAAAAAAATTGAATACTGAACTATGCTGTAAATCCTGCAGTAGCCACATGAGGTGCTCCCGTTACTTCCAATTTACCCACTGATACTGTAGAAGAAGCTAATATTTTTTCTGCTTCTCAAAGTATCATGACAGTACAAAAGTGATTAGAATTGCCAAGCCAACTGGCATGATGCTAATGCGAGTCCTCCAAGTGTGCAGCTGCTGCTCTGTTCTTTAGATAGCAACAGTTGCATTTATTAATTATGCCAGCAGGGAGACAGCAAATTTATGACAGTGCTTAGGGGAAAGCTGAATGCACCTGGCATTTACACAGAAGAGTAGAAAAGGGAGCATGCAATGATCCTGCCTTTTTACTGGTAATTTAAACACTTATAACTTGGGCACCCTGGCATAGATTGAGGTGAGTGGAAATGCATTTTTAAGATACTGCATTGATTTAATCCCTTAAAATGCTCTTAATTACCTCTCTTCCAAGGTCTTTGGCACATGTCAGCTTGGATAACTCATGCCTTCAGTGTCCTGCTTGCTTGCAACCCTGCTATCGTGTGAGGGTGTTTTGCAGATTCCCAGAGCTGGATCCTGGGCTGTCACAGACCCTCAGGGAGTGCCCAGAGCCCCCGGAGCAAGAGGCTGATGAATCCTGACCGCAGGTGGAGCTCCCACTGCCGCAGAGGCCTTGGCAGCTCCCTGACCCCTGTCCCCACCCCGCTCCCTCCTCCCTGCTCCCTCCATCCTGCTGCTCAAACAAAGCATCACTCCTGCATTGTTTGCAGCAGGAGCTCAGCCAAGGAAGTCACAACAAGACAATAGACATATAATCTGATAACCTTGTTAACTTGGTTGAATCAGAGCATCTAACAAGTAGAAGAGCTTAGTAAAGTGGAATAAAAATATTACAAATAATAGTTGTCAATGGCTTTTCAGCTGCGTCTTTGAAAATGTAGCATTTCTTGTGCTTTTATTCAAGATTAAAACTAAGCTCAAGGACACTAAACAACATTAACAAGGTCAAAAATTACTTTAAAAAACCCCTACTACAAATGCTAACTAGAGCAGGCAGGCAGTTTTCTTCATTGTGTTCAAATATCAGCAAGTAAAACGACATAAAAAGATATGGATGTGCTGTTCCAAAAATCTCTGTGCAGTAACAATCTACAATGCTCTGCTTCATATTTTATCAGGACTAGGTTGTGACAGTGCCAGAAACCATAAATGAAGGGCAATGGGTATTAATGTGGGTATCACATTAGCAAGTGAAGAGCAAATCTGTGATCCCAACCATATCAATCACCCACTGCTCCTCTCAGAAAACAGTCTGAGCTTCCCTTCTCAGAGCAGGTACCCTGATCTGATGGGTGCCCCCCAGCAGGAAAGGAGCCAGAAGGCAGCACATCCCACACCACTGCTCCTCCTGGGCTGTGCCTCCTGAGAGACAGTGGGCACACGTGTGTTCTAGTTAATTAACAACCAGCAATCCAAAAATCCCACTTTTCTTCTTCTGTGATGGTTATTTTTCCCTCCGTTACTCTGAAGAACGCTGCTCCACGGTGCAGAATTTTGAAGATTTATTAACAGAAAACAACATTGGGGATGCTCACAGTACAAAGGCACGGCGCTGGGTGTGTGGCGGGTCTGGCCAGAGGCACACCCCCATGCCTGTAGAGCTGCTTTTATACCCTCTGAGTGTCAACAGGGGCTCAGATACATTTATCCCACCCCGGACCTGAGGTTCCTGGCCCTCCTCTGTCTCTGCCCATTTGGGGCCGGCCCCACCTGGTTCCACCCACTGGGAGCACGCTGGGTTGTGAGACCAGGAGGGATCTCCTGATTGACACTGCATGGAACTTTCTAGAAAGTCCCAGTTAGCCTTTGTCACCCATTTTATCCCTAGTCTCCAATACGGGAAATTATAATAATTGAACATTATTTGCTAATTATGATAATGGGAACATCGTCAACTATAACAAGGGCATTATAGCGATAACGGGGAGGTTACAAAGACAGGGAACATTACAACAGTAACCAGAACATTTGTAACATACAACTGACTATAAACTCATTAAATATAACATGAACAATTAACCACTCAACTCATTAACATATAGCAATTAATTTCTTAACCTCATTAACCGCTTTAACCATAAATTAATATACGAAAGCAAACTCCACCTTTTGCCGTTTATAACAATTGTAATAACCATTGTAATCATATCTTTCATTTCAAACCATTCTACCTTAAATTTCCTTGAAGAAATTTAGAAATACTTGAAGAAAAAGTTGCGTGCAGTGCTAAATAATGTCTATAAAAACTAGAAAGAGAGAATGTGTTATCTGTGGTCTCGACTTTCTTCCCTTGGAGGAATCATATGTCACATGGGATGGGAATGTCATTTTGCTTGTAGCATTTCCCAGAGGCTACTGAAGAGTCAGAATGCGAGATGCTGTTTAAGCAAGGGATTTTTTTTTAAATTAAGGGCATTCAAATTAATTAAATCGGTAGCATTTGTTCCATTTTTAGGCAAAATTAGCAGAAAAAAAAATTAAAATATGTAAATAGTTTGGGGAAACCCTTTGACCCAGATCTGTCTGTCTTTCAGTGTTTCTAAAAGTGGCATTAGTGACTAAATAAAGTAAAACATTTTCTGGGAATCTGCTGAGTGCTGAGCACTCGTGAAAATCTGATCACTTGTCTACGTGCCAGAAAATAGATTGAGATATATAACTTCAGGCAGCCAGACTTGAAAGTGAAGGATCAATCTTGAGGAATCTTACTGCTCCATCTGTACAGTTACATCAATGCAATTTTTGGTGTAGGCATTATTTTTGTAGAAGAAATTGTCTTGTTTATCTTCGAGAAGCTGTTTTAGAGTCTGCTTTCCCTGGCAGAAGGCAGTTGCAGTTATATTGGTAGGTCTGTGGCTTGTTTTTAAGTTAGAAAAGCAGCACAGTAAAACCATGAATTTTGAGGAAAAGAAGCTATATTTTTAAAATGCATTTTTGGCAGTAGAAGTGTAAGTCTCAGGGGTGTCCTGCTGACACAATTGCCTTGGAGATTGCAGTTTTTACCTCTTCAAACTGTGCTACCTAAGCTTGCAAGAATGTGTCTCTGTGCCGTGGCAGGACAGGGTCCTCACTCTGTTGGATGGGAAGAGGAGGGAGAGCTCCCAATCTCTTTCACATGACCAGAGAGGCAGGGGAAATATCCTATATGGAGCTGTTAGGGAGAGAGAAGTAGTCTCAAACTACTCTAATCCTTTGAGGCAAGGAGATATAAATTTTCTGACAGCTTTCTTCAGACACAGCCTGGGACTATGGTTGGGAGAGGCCAAGTGGTCACCCCCTTCTCTGGTGCTGCTGGTAGCCAGGTGCCCAGGGACGTGGTGAGTGGACAAGGCCTGGGCATCAAAATCATAACTAAATAAAATAACATAAAAATTATAATATAATATATTATATTAGAATAGAATAGAATAGAATAGGAATAAAATAACATATGATGATTTTGTAAAATAACATGAGAATAAAATGAGATCAAAATCAGTCTGCTTTTATCAGGAGCCTGGGCCAGGTGGTCTTCAGAGGTCCCTTGCATCTTAGTTTATTTTAGGATTGTGCAGTGAGATAGTTATAGAGAAAGGAAGGAATCAACTAGTTCCCTCTCCTTCCTCTGTCATGAGCAGGGTGATGTGCAAGACATTATTTAAGAGTCAGGAGATGATTCCAACTAAATAAAGACACNATGAGAATAAAATGAGATCAAAATCAGTCTGCTTTTATCAGGAGCCTGGGCCAGGTGGTCTTCAGAGGTCCCTTGCATCTTAGTTTATTTTAGGATTGTGCAGTGAGATAGTTATAGAGAAAGGAAGGAATCAACTAGTTCCCTCTCCCTCCTCTGCCATGAAGAGGGTGATGTGCAAGAAATTACTTAAGAGTCAGGAGATGATTGCAACTAAATTAAGACGGTTGCATACTGAGCATTTTCCTTCACAAGTTTCTCCTCAGGCCCATAAAGAAGGCCTGAATGCTCTTTGTATCTTTAAAAATTGAATTGTTTAACAGGAACTTTTTACTTCTTTTATTAATGTCCAGCGGAATAGTCAGAATTTGTTGTGCTGAGTACACTATTGAAGCCCTATTTCAAATCACAGCACTCAGGGCTACAGAGGAAAAGGCTCCTGGGGGAAGTTTCTTGATTTTATTTTTCAAAGATCACAAAATAATTTAGCAGCATTTTTTTTTAAATAAATACAGCTGCTACAAAGTCAATACTATGTCACTGACTCTCCATGTACCTCTGAAAAATAATCTTTTGCTGAAAATCAAGAACCCCAGGGACAGTCTTGATCCAGCAAACAATGTAAGTAGGGCTTGAAAATTAATGTTATCCAGTTCACCAGAAAAGGTGAAATTTCTGTTCTAAAAAGCAACCTTTTGAATAATAGAGATAGGATCTATCTGAAATCACGCAACCATCTGCTTAATTTCTGCTACTGGGAGGTGTGCTCTGGGTATTCCAGAGCTGTGCTCTGAAACCTTGTAGAATATGAGAATTTTTAATTCTACTAATGATGCATCATATGAAAGATTAATATTTTTATCGCTTTAAGTCCCCTGAAACTCCTATTAAGAAATAATAACTTTTCACTGAACTGTATTAAATAATATCAAAATACTTTCACTTTAGAAAATCCCATAGAATTAAAAGAAAAGAAGCTTATATTTCCAAATAATTCTTTATTAGAGCTACAATGTCTCATGGCATTGTAGTGGATATTTTTAAGATTACAGAGAGTATTATTTATCATCCAGTTCAATATTATTTGTCATCTGTCTTCATTTAACACAAAAAACCTTCCTTTTTCCAATTAGGGGTACATGTGGTGAAACAGTGTATCTGCATGATTTTCACAAGTTCTCTCTTATTATATTTTCCAATACTTGTAAGTCCTGTGTGATTTGAGGAGATTGGGTTTTTTTCTCCAAGGTGAAAGTTCAAATAAAATAACATTTATTATATCCTGAGTTAATCTTCAATGTTTGTTTTACTATTTATTGTCTTAATGAATTTCAAATTAAAACCAAAAAAATGATTTTCAGCCTTGAATATTAAGTCTGTAAAAGCAGATTTTGGAAGGCATATTAGAGTTACTTTACATATTTGTATTTAATCATCAGAAGTCTGCTGCACATTGATACATCCCCTCTGGATTTCAGAAAAGTGCTGAGCACTCATATCTTGTGAGTCTAAAGAGGAATTGGACATACTTTGCACAGTCTCTTCCTTGATGGCTCAAAACATGCAGGCTGACTTTGTTACCACCTTCTCAGGATGCATGTAAATAAAATTCTTGCATAGAGTAGCCATTTGCCTCATTAAGCATAAACATTAAGCTTATATTTTGTAGTTTCTGCTGTAAATTTCTTCACATTATTTTGATAGACGATAAATAAAAATCTTTAAAAAATTAAAAAGCAGCCCAGAATCAGCTCAGATTTCATGAAGGAGTCTTCCAAGGTTAATAAGAAAATAGAAACTACTCTTGGCACTACAAGTGAACTTTTTGGTGGTGCCTACGTGCAGTCTTTAGACACAGCTAGAAAACAGCACAGGTCCTTCTGTCCCACTGGTAGCAATGCTGGTGGTTCCAAATGTGGAAAGCAAAGCAGGTTTTCTTTCCTCATGCAGGAATCCTGACTTTTCCTTCACTTTAGGATTTTCTTTGAGTTACCAAAGTCGGCCTTTGATAGAAGAAGCTCCAGCCTGAGGTGTCTCTATATATTCATGCTACACATGAACAGACCCAAGCAGCAGAAGAGCTCTCTTGCAGCATCAATAAGAACTGCTTGCTCTGTCCTTTGAACATTCAAGCTTTGAACATTCACAATGGTTGTGCCTGTTCACAGCCACACAGCAGGAAAGGCAGGAAACAGTCCCTAGGGTGAAGCCATTCCAGCTGGAGACTTGGCGCTCACCCTCTGAGGGCAGAGTTTCAAGGGTTTACTCCAGATCCAAAGTAGAATGCTCATTTAAACAGATCCAGTAGACTAGATGAAACGTGACATCCTTTTACCCTTTCCCAGAAATAAGAGATGCTAAATTAAAATTTAGACTCCATCACTGGAAGACATGTATTTTCTGCACTGTGAACTCAATACTTTCCCACCTTTGAAAGCATTTGTCTTGCCACTTGCTTATCCTGTCTGGGCAATCCATCAAAGCAGCAGGAAAAGGATGAAAGCAAGCAGATTAAAACTTAGACAGCTATTTGCAAATCTTCTAGTTAATTGAAGGGCTCCTAAGGAGGTTATGAGTAACTCAGTTTGGCTGCATGTAGTGGTGCTGTAGCCCATGGTAGGAGGGAAGGAGGAGTGTCTGTCAGCCACTGGAGTTTCACTCTCATGTCTGGGAACTGTGCTTTAAGTTAAAATGCAACTTGAATGAGTTAGCCGGAAAAAATTATTGATGTCCACCACTTTTTTCCTCAGGGTCCTCTCATTTGGAGTTGCAGGACACACCAGTGCAAACAAGTGCAGCTAAGGGAGCTGCCTCTGGCTCCAAGGGGAATCGATGTGGTCCCCACACCACAGCTCACTTCTACAGAGCATTGGCCAAACTCCTATTCCTGGTTATTGTAGTGCGAAAATAAGGCCATAGCAAGTAATAGCTACTAATGAAGCAAAAGCTAGAGAACTTAATGATGCTTTTCATTGGCCACAGTTGCAGAGGTCAGTCTGTGTTTGCTAGTCTCAGCAAACATAGTTTGCTGTGCTCACTCAGTCTCTCACTGTATCTCACTAGGATACAAGTAAAGCCTATCATCTCTTCACTTCATAAACTTCCATATGCTTCTCCATAAAGGAGGTTTACCAATTAATTTCCCTAAACCCGTACAAGCAGGTTCTGAAACCTGAGTGGAATTACGCTTGAGGTGAACACTGAGCAAAGGATGAAAACAACTGATAGATAAATTGAAAAAAAAATTGCTTTTAAAAATTACATGAGGTAAAATCCCATTATCTTTTCATTAATATGATGTTTGACTGGTGAGGATTATCGATAGTTTTGCTCGATAGTTTCTCTTTTTTGAAAAAGCTCAGGACCTTTCTTTTGCCATAGAATATAGGTTTATAAATCTGTATGGTTTGTAAAACCATAGAATAAATTATTGCTACATCTGAAATACTAGCTGCATTTCGTGGCTCCTTTACCTCTCCCCAGCCACCCTTATTTCATTAAATTTCATATAAAATAGATACACAAAGGTAGGGAAGATGTCTTTGAATATAAAGAGATTCAAGACATTTTTGAAATATTCCCAAATCTATTGTGTTTTATAGCTCAATTGATTAAAAAAAAAAAGGGGGGGGGGAACTAAGTCTAATGAGATGAACCAATATGGGTTTATAATATGGCAAAAAATATCCCATTTTACCCTTTTGTATACAGACAGTAGTATTGTTGTTATTATCCAGCAAGTATGTCAAGGGCATGAATGCAACATTCATATCAAAGGGGAACATTCATATTAAGCATTCAAATTAAAAGGAACTCTTATTAAAAAGATGAGTGAAGTTGTTTTTCATGCAGAAGTCACTGATGTTTATCTGGTGGTGTGATGTTGCTGTGCTCAACAGCATGAATTAAGCAATAAAATGTGACAGAGAGTGCAATGCTGAAGGTTAAAATATGACTAAAGGTGCATTATGAGTCACAAGGCTGAGAGAATAGAGATTTCAGTCTGGAGAGCAAGGCAGTCACCTTCTGAAAATGGACTGCCCAAAATGACTTATGATTATTGTGTAAATGTAGAATACATGTAATTCTGTTGTTAAGTATGGATTCTCAGATCCAGGTCACTCTATTACCTGGCTGGAGGTGAGCACTGACAAGGGAGGCAGCTGCCTGCACTGTCAGTAAACTATGGCCAAGTCCATATATACATATTCACCAGGAAATGTAGATTCAAGCTGTTCATTTCTTAAAAATTTCTAGATGCTTGAAGTCTAACTCGCTGAACTGCTTAACTCAGCTGATAAGCAGGAGCCTCACGCTTTGCTCCATATTTTCAGGTATTACATAAGTCATATTATTTTGGAAGGAAAGATAGTTTTAATGTTTAAACAGTAGCTTGGATACATTAATTTCAAGATAAATCATTTTAAAAATTCAATTTCTGGCCTAAGATCTTGAACAAAGCCAAAGTTAAACCCTTATTTATTTCAGTGTAATGTAGGACTTGTTACAGAACCTCATTTAAAATAGGAAAAAAAACTTGTTGCCAAATTACAATCTAGAAGATGGAAGTAAAATTAAACTGTCAGCTGTTACTTAGAAAATCAGAGGGTTTTTTTTTCCTTTTGAATCAAGCCTTTTGATGTTCTTCTAAGCTCTACATTGATACAGAAATCTAATTAAGACAGTGTCTCCTATGTATTTCAATATTGTGCAGTCCATTTCTTATTTCTCAGTGATCAGTATACATTTCAGAGTGTATGAGTAGTTGCCCTCTCTTTATTTATAGAATGCTCTTTATTCATAGAACTGTCAATGATTTGTGTTTGCCTTCAAGAACTTTAGGTTAATTTAAATCTGAACCAGACTTCTTTAGATACACCACTTCAAAAGCTAAGATGACACCTGCCCTATTCATGAATAGTTCTTCAAAAACAACTGAAGAAGCTTCCAGTGGGAAATTTCTACTTGTGATCAAGCAGCTTAAAGAATAATTTTAAAACTAAAGTATAAAAGCACAGGTTTTGCCAAGTGCATAAGCTTGTGAAGGTCAATTCATGTAAAAAACCCCAAAACATCATCTCTAACTGATTGCATTGTTTTGAGGAGTGAAATACATCCCTTTCTACCTAATTAGTGGTGGTTTAGTACAGTCAGAAGCAATGACACATCCTACCCAGCATGATAACAGCACTGAGGTCCCCAGGCTTTGTTCCAGCAACCTAAGGGTGGAAAACTGGTCAGAGGATCAGCAGTGAATTCCCCAAGAGATATTTGTTCTTGCATTACAAAGCCTCTCACTTTAACCTTTCCCCAAAACCATGAATCTCACACAATAACTTAGAAGTCTAATTAAAAAAAAAAAGGGTGATATTTGTCGTTCTCTTCCTGTGATCAATTGACTTTCCCTTTAATTGCGCTGTCTTAGCTGAGGTCTGCAATGCACCATTTCTTAGGCTGCTTTGATAAAAATACCTCAGGCTCCTCTTACTCATCTCTCAGGTTAGAAGCTTATTTTGCCTTCCAAAACGCGCTATAGGGCATTTATGATTTTATAGATTAAATGGCCTTAACTAAAAGTTAATTTAAATTGCTTAACAATAAAAAGAAATAAGGAGAAAGAAATATAAGCATGACAATTCAATGAAGTATTTTCCACCTCTGCCAGCATTCACCCTTGTAATTAGGTGCAATTGATAAAATTACATAAATATAGTTTATGGTTCAGGTTCAATAATATGCTCCCAGGCATGTGCTCAGGTTTCCAAGATTTTTTTCTGCTTTTCTTTCAGTGTCTTTATTCTTCTATCCATCTTGCTTCTCTTCTCATTGCTCTCAAAATGTCATTATCAGACATTTTGTGCTTAGAGCTCTCATTATTATCTGCACATTTTCCCCACATAAACTTTCAATTTTATAAAGAAGAAAATAGAAAAGGAAAAAAACCTGTGTGTAGTTATACAGCAGAGTCTCCTATTCAACTATACATAATTGTAATCCCAGAATAAAGCACTTCCTTTCCTATATTTTACTTGGTTTTACAATCAAAGTTTTTGAGCTTCTGAAGTATCCAGGTATGGGTATGAATATATGTTGAGTATGTGTGCACACAGAAATGGAAGCAAAGATGAAAAAGAGCTTACTAAATTAGCATGACAAAGACTTTCTGGCTATACCTGAGGGCAATAATTCCTAAAGAAATGGAGAATCAATCTCCTGTTAAAAGTGAAAAAGAGAAGTTTGTTCTGGGCTGAACTATGTGACCAGCCATGACATGGAAATGCCTGAAAACACCAGAAGGAAAGAAATTTGAAACATCAGGCAATTCCTGCATTTTCAGGGCTTAATTACAGAGCTTAAGACCATAATCAGGCTAGAACTAAATTGGTGCAGCAGGTTGAGTTTGAAACCGGGCAGAAATACCATTTAGTGTAGTGGGTTTGTTCACATCTTTTACTTTCTGTCAGATGCAGGACTTAGAGAAATGCAAAGCAGGAGTGAAAATGTAAAGAATACAAAGTTTATTACTAACAGGAAATTATAGGAAATTAAAGCAAAGCCTCCTTTTCTTCCTGCACCTCCCCTTTTTACCTGACTCACACACAGAATAACAGAACATGGATTTTGGTCAGTATTTGCAGTTCTTACAAGTCTCTCCAATATTTGAGGAAAAAGAGGTTTCTTTTGCTTATGATTGTTTCCAAATTGCCACTAGCAAACAGACCTGCCTGGATTTCTGCTGCAGTGAAAAGGTATCTCTCCCATGACAAAAACTCACAGTCCCTTTCACACTGCCAGCCATGGGCTACACACGGGGTGTCTCTCATTTAAGGATAGGCAAATTCCAGTCTGGAAATCAACACCTTTCTTCTTCACAAAAATTCTAAAAAAGTCTTTTACAGCTCCTCACAAGCTCCTAGGTGACCTGGCATGGTCGCGTTTCTTTTTCTGCAGGCTGCGCACAGAATTCTCCTTCCCCCCATCCTCTTTAGAGAGAAAAAACCAGTTTGTCATACTACACTCTTCACCACGTCTTGCAGAAAGCAAGTTTAAGTTCTGGGGGTGCAAGAACAAAACAGCAGTTCCCGCGTCTCCATGGGGTTTAAATATACAAATTTGAAAAAGCACAATTGACCCAGAAGCCTGTCAATCTACTCAGCTCAAACCCACCACAATTGGATATACAGAAACATTGAAAAAGGCCTTGAGAAGAGACCACAGTGGTGCTTTGAGGTCCATAAAGATGTCCATTACAGAAAAGAGGACGGTGTGATACTTAATGTGTGATGAAGAAAGTTCTGGAAGCCTACTTGCTGCTTTTATGTAATTCACGGAATGTAACCATTTCAGAAATTCTTTAACTATATTTAACCTTCTACATGAAACCATTAAAAGTCTGTGCATGCGCACGGAAAAATGGTTGTATGTTCACAAATTGAGAGAGTCTGAGTCATGCGTTACTACATTTTATAATGCTCATGAAAAAGAAAGGAATAGTCCTGTTGCAGAAATGTCTTCTGGCATGACAGAGAGAGACTAAATTGTCACAACAATTCTTTCCTCCCACTTTTCCAATTTGTTAGCCATCTTTTGTTTTGTCAAAGTAGGCTCAAGATTTATTGTTATTATGGGTCTTCAAGCCTTTGTGGAGTGTAGTTGATTTTCATGTGCCTCCAAAAATCAGACATTCAGACTGGGATTCTTTAGATTATACACATCACTAGAAAGGTCTTCAAGACCTTGACAAACCATATCCACACACTCCTATGAAGAATGGACCCTGGATATGTACACTGTCTGCCAGTGTTGCTCCTAAAACCATTGTAAGTATCTTTTTCTACCCTTCTAGAATATCTACCTTTTTCTATTCAAATATAACACCAATCCTTTTTGCCATTATTCTAAGTTAATTCTTTTAAGTATTGCTACTTTCCAGACCAACCTCATGAACATTGTCCTGTATTCTTTTTTTCCCATGCTTTATCAGTATTAAAATATTCCTTCTTTGGTGACCAACAGCTTGAGCAATCCAGGATACATGATCTGCCTCTTTTCATTTTTTAAGCACCCTTTCCTTTTTGGGACATTGCCAAAATACCTGCAAAGGTTTATCTTTTCTTCCTAATAAAAGCACCAAATTGACAACCAATATCAGCAAAGGGTTATATTTTTTTCTCTATAAAAGCACCAAATAGTGCAGTGGCTAGCAGTCATTCTAGGGGCAAGACTTCAGGAAGACTTCCATTCAGTGATTATTTCCTATGGATAAGTGCAGCTGGAGAGGCAGGCATGGGTTTATCCATTTCATACAGACCTGTACCAGTGACATGTGACATGATCTCAGATACTTTGTAAAGACAATTGTTTTCATTCCCTTTTAGAAAACAAGAAGCCTATTAAGCCCTACCCAAGATTAGGTGGCTTGAGCCAGAATGTAAAATTGAAAAGTGATGTAAGACAAAAGCAGTATCTTTAAGGTCACATAACTGTGTATCATCTATCTATATTGCAGTCTTGTAACCTTCCTGTCCAAATGTTATGAAATAAAATGCTTCTTATTGTACTACTAGGCAGTCAAGAATCTTCCATTAAGAAGGCTCATCTTAAGGCCACAGCCCTTTTTTTATGTTACTTCCACAGTGTTCTCCTGCTACCGTGTCCAAAGGGAGGAATAATGTAGACATTGCTAGTGACTGTAGTTATAATGTCTTCCAGTCAAAATTTAATTGGAATATTAGAACGTATGATACTTGTGTGAAGGACAGTCTGTACCTTAGGATTTTTTTTAAGAACTGGTAATAGTCAGGTTGCTAAAAAAAAGAAGGATTAAAATTAAATGTGTATTTTTCTCCATTGTGCTGCATCTGTTTTCTGTCAGAATGAATCCTGCTGATCTTGGTTTCAAGGTTTCCATTCTGTCTGCTTTTAAACCAAGGTCAAGCAGTAGGCAGCAGAGAAACCTTGAAGGTGTCATTGTCTAGAAATACATAAGCTTTATAGCTACACCACTAATTATTTATCATTCATAGAAAGAAATATAGATGGGCAAAATGATATAGATACTGATACTCCTATAGCTGTACACACACCAGAATAGCAAAAGGTGGAAGCTTGAGATTATTTGTCTGTGCATGTGAGTATACATGTACATTTATAAGGGAGTGCAAATGTCTGTATGGTGATATGTGTTCCAACCTCTTCTGTGTCCAGAATGAAATTGTTTTCTGTATGTGCTATATTGCTCACACATATGGTCTAAGATGCCTGAGAAATCTATGAAGGGAAAAATCATTTAACAAAGCTGTCTGTGTGGTTATATACTACTGTGTGTTTTTTCAAGGTGGTTTCTTTTCATTAAAAATAAAGCCCTTGGAATGAGGCCTTACACCTGAGAAGGCAGACATTTTTTTATGAAAAAAAAAAAAAAGATTAATAAATTGGGGCCTTCTCTGTATTCCTCATTGTGTTTTTCCTTAATTTTATGATTGCCTTGAAGAAGGTACAACATCCTTGTACACATTACCAGTAACTTATGGCTTCTCATGCATTATCTGTTTAACTTGAATTTAAAGTAGAGTTTATAGGAATGTACATTCAGGGAAGACATCCTATTTTTCTCAGGCAGATGTGACTTCTGAAGAGCAGCAGGAGCAGAGCTTTATATTTGTCAGACAGACACCATTTCAGACTGACACATTGGGCTCTTGGGAGTAATAAAAAACAAACCCCAGATAACTCATCTTCTGAGTCTCCAAGTGTAGGGGCAGTTTTTCCTCTCCAGCTGTGGCTACACTTCCGGACAGGCAGTCTCTGTGAGGACAATAGACCCAACCATCCTGACCGAGTTGTGCAGCCCAGGGAGCTGGGGAGGTGCTGAGGGTGTGGATAGCTCAGCCCCTGGCTGTGAGCCCAGATCTGCCCACGGTGCTGGCACTGCGCTCTCAGCGTGGCACACAGGCTGAGCAGGACAGGGCTGGGCAGCCACAGCCAGCACTGGGAAATGCACTCCACATCCATGGGTTGGTGCAGCACCCCAAGCACTGAGTGCTGGCACTTCTCAGCTGTTTCATTGCCAACACTGCTAAAGCAGATCTGCTGACTGCAGCAGTCGATGCTGAGCAGTGTGTCATACACACCATAAGAGTTTTGGGGGGGGTTATGCCAGAACAGTTTTGCTCTGGCTTTATGGAATAATTGCTCATTAGCAGCTGGAGTGCCTTATGTAGCCACCAGGACAGTGTCTGCCAGTTCACTTTCATCAAGGAATCCTATTTACATCCTCCAAGACAAATCTCTGACGTGAGCTATGGTAAGTGGAAACAAAAATGCAGTCCTGGTTCAAACTAAAATACCAAAGTAGGCACATAGTCATTTCATGAGTGTGGCATATTGATATACTGCACCTGTATGATTTTCTGGACTTTCTGTAGACAAAGTATGCAAAAATATTAAGGCTTCACAAATATAGATATTTTTCATACGAAAAACTCCCGGTGTTTGAAAGAGGACACGAGCTTGATTCACACAGTATTTGTTTTTTTATTTAAGCTGCCAAAAACCACTGAATTTATGTTGACCTAATAAAAAAGTTGGAAAAAAAGTTCCTTTAATAAACTTCCTTCTCTTTAACGTATGACTGAAAATGTTTTAGTCTATCTATCAAAATCATTGCTGATGTTAACAAACTCAGATTTGCCAGGGAACCATGACATTCCCTTATTAGGAAATTAGGGAAAAAAGGGAAATAAAGGAGAAAAATTCAAAAATACCCTGTCTTAATAAAAAAAATATATATACTCACTTTAGGCCACAGCCTAGCACACTGCTTTTCCTTCCTTTATTTCCTTGTCCCCTCTGAATAATTCTGTGAGACAAAGATCAGCTCCCAAAATTTCTCCTTTCATAGAAGAAGCACTGACATCTACATTTGCTGACCATAAGTGCTGTGTCATGCTTTAGCATCTTTCTCAGTTCCTTCAAGTTCTTCCTCGCAGATGAGGATAACATTTTCTCCCTCCCTTCCACCGCTAAACCCCCTATATTTTCATGAATACTTCCAATTTTGTCTGCCTTACTTGTCTGCTGCTTGCTTTCTTCCCACTTGTCCAGAGTGGTGGGGGACACTGGAGTCATGTTTCTGTAATTGATAAGGACAAAAAACCACTAATTATATTTACTGTTGATAATTGCTGCCTGCATGAAGGTGGCAAAGGTTCACAAGAAGCTCAACATGGCCCAGCAATGTGCACTCGCAGCCCAGAAAGACAAATGTATCTTGGACTGCGTTACATGAGCAGGGGGCAGCTGGTCAAGGGAGGTGATGCAGCCCCTCTGCTCTGGTGAGACCCTCCTGGACCCATCCAGCTCTGGGATCCCAGCACAGGACAAACATGGACCTCTTGGTGCTAAAAGGAGCCTACAAGAGAGAGATGAGGGACTTGTTACAAGGAGATGTAGCGATAGGGCAAGGGGGAATGGTCTCAAGTAGGAGAGTAGACACAGATGGGATACTGGGAAGAAATTCTTCACTGTGAGGGTGGTGAGGCACTGGCACAGGTTGCCCAGGGAAGGTGTGGATGCCCCATCCCTGGAAATGCTCCAGGCCAGGTTAGATGGAGCCTGGGGTCTGGTCTAGTGGAAGGGGTCCCTGCCCATGGCAAGGGGGTTGGAAGCAGATGATCTTCAAGGTTCCCTCCAACCCAAACCGTTCTATGATTCTACGATCACTTGACATAAAAATCAGGAAGCTTTGTTTAGATGCTACTGTCGTGAAGACTGGAACTCCGAATGAATTTTGGCTTCTACAGGATTAATTGCTCATGAGCTGTGTTGAGTTTCTTATGACTAAGGTGATGAGGCATTAACTCTCCCAGAAGTGTTTCCTCTGGGACAGGCATCCACTTTTCTCTGTGTGTGGAGCCTCAGATACTTCACATGAACTGCATAATTACTTCAACCTTTTTTCAAAGTGGGCCTGTAAAGCATTTTCTTCTCTATCCAGCTCCCTAATATGTTAAAATATAACAATTGAGATTTCCACGAGGTGGACAATCTGAAATCTATAAACAGATACAGGTTTATGGTGGAAGAATTGTGTAAAACTAGGTCTAAAAAAATTTCCATTTCTACCTGGGGAGAGGGGAAGGTGTGGAAGGCTAAATTACTTATGAAACTCAGCATATATTGACAAATTATTTTGATTTGTCTGTAGATATATCTCAAGAGTGTAATGTATAAATTTGAAAAATCCCACGTAGCTGTATTTGTGATTTGCAGTGTCCTGACTGGATCCCATACCTTTACCCAGCCCTGCTGCAGCTTCAGTTCATACACCAAGTCTTGGGCACCCCAAGCTGTGGCCCAGCTGGAGCAGTTTTGCATGAGATCCTTTACAACTGAAAAATAGCTCAAATAGCATGTTTTATCAGAAATGGGTTTTGATAAAAAATGCACTCCACAGGGAGCACATCTAAAGCGGGGCTTTCTCCACAGGCACTCTCCTTTTATGCACATGCAACATCTGTAATGGAAATGAGCCTCCCAAACTACTGCTTTTAGGTGGAGAAAATGGGAGAGGGAAACGAACCCACAAGGCAGTTTCGTTATTCAGAAGGCAAATGGATGTATACAGGATTTATAAAACTTTTTTAAACTGATCACTGAGCTTACTAATGCCTTGTACTGCTAACTGGGAGCAGACATACGACATCTGTGTTGTTTTAAATGTTTTGGGAGTTTCTGAGTATCAGTTCTTCCATTCCTAACACTGCCAGCAAATTGTTGCTCGTGCCAGGTCATCATAATCCTGGATATAAACACAAATACTTCAGATTAATTTGATTTGTTGGGAATAGCACCACTTGAACAACTCTTAAGGTGACCCTGCACCCTAACGAGATTTAGTTCGCAAAAAATTCTTTGCTTCTTCATTATTTCTTTCCCCTGCCAATTAGAGTGAATGCATTCCTTTCTTTTATTGTCTTTCATATCATCCCACAGAGTAGCAGCGTGTCAAGGTTGCTGCATCCTGCAGAGAGAGTGCAAAGTTGATCTATTTCTTCTCAGGAGAAGTGTGGTAGATGTGAGGGATCCCAGCAGGCAGCAGCACTGGCATGCTCTTCCCTCCTTCCTTTTCCAACCTGACTCCTCTCCTCATGGCGTCCCTTCTTCCCCACATGGCAAGTACCTCCTTGTTCTGTCTGTTTCTCCACTGTTAAATTAAATTATGCTTGTTGATCAGGTGTGAAATTAAATGCAATCTGTACTAAATAATTCCTGCGTCATAAAGCCATTTGTGTGGGGTTTTTTCCCACACATATTGAAATAAGTAGCAGTCTGGTCACTGAAATTGGTGAGGGCCCCTAACAACGAATTTGTGTTTTCATTTCTATTGTGGGAATTGTAATTCCTCTAAAATTTCACTCTACAAAACTAATTTCTGGATTTTTCCTGCACAAGAACACCAAAGAATGATTGAACTATGAAGACCAAACTCATCTAGGCTGATATCTGACTGCTACAGATGTGTGCTGGAAAATTATTGCAGCTGATTTGAACCAGGCAAAGACTCATATATTTTAATCCATGCTGATTAAATGAATATTTTTCCAGTGACATTTTACATTGCACAGGCAATATGGTCTCTTCGAAGTTCCCAGGAACACTAATTGTTAAGGGGCTCTAAGAGTCTTGATTAACAATTTAATTTCTCTAGGTCATTAAATACAGAGCCCTTTAATACTGTGTTTGACCTTTCCTTTCCTACAAACTTATTTAATACTGCTCCTAAAACTGATTTTTGGGACACTGTACTTTTAACCTTTTTTTTTTTTTTTTGACTGTGAAATGCAACTTGTTCTCATTATTTGTTTCTGAAAGCCACCTCAGAGTCCACAGACAAGGGCTTCAAATCTTCAGAAATAATTCTCTTCAGTTTCCTAATGTACGTTCTTAAGCTCTAGTCTGCCTAGAAAAATGCAGTCCTAGTGAACTAAAACACACAAATGATATTACCTACCATTTGGCATTGCCTGTGCCTGGTGTCTAAATGAGGTCGTGTGGAATTTTAGCTGTAGTAAAATGTCCATTTATATATCAAATAGACAAAAAATCACATTTCCTCCAGATTTGTTTCAACAGTGTTTTCTCAACGTCTTGCAAAAATTGTAGTTAAGCAAAGTAACCCTATTATACTACCCTGTGCTGGTCTTAGCAAAAAAGAATTTTGCTTAGCCTCTGTTTCCCCTTATATTCTAATATAGTGTGGGGAGAAAGAAAAAATGGATAGTGAAATGTTCAAAAGGTCTTTTCAATTGTGTTAAGCTGTGCTGTGACTATTTTATCCCACCTGGATTTTAGCACAAGTTCTGCCCCCTGGTTCACTCTACAGGCAAGCAACAAGCTGGACACCCCCAAACCCAGCTCCCAAACCAAGAGCCAGGCCAGGACCTAAATCCATCGACACATCAGAGTGTTGAGGCATCCCTTCCTTCCTCCTGCTCCTTCCTATCCCTCCCCACCTCTACAGCAAAGTGAAATCCCCTTGTTTTCATTTGAAGCGAGGTGCCCCAGGGAGCCCCAGACTTTTCCCTAGGGCAATTCCCAGCTCCCAGTTATATTTTTTCTCAGCTTCACTGCTGAACCACACTCTGCAGGGCCTGGGTCCTTGAGATACAATTATTAGTTCTTAACCCTTCAAGCAGAAAATTTCTGGAATTATCATTTATTCCAAATGCAGACAAGCATCTCTCTACTTATCTCCTTCCTTTCACACAGTGAAATGTATCCCTTTTATTACAAATAAATGCAAATATTTATTAGCAATGTGTGCAGCCATTATTATTGTTGTCCTGGTTAATGCTGTCTCTGAGGCAACGGCATATGAAATACTGCTTATGGCATCCCCAAGTAGAAGCAAAACTGCTCTTAAAATGTTCTTTTCAGAGTTTAATACAAAGAGTGAAAATAAATAATGTCAGGTCCTTGCCATGATCTGCCCATTTTAAACTTTTCAATGGCACAAATCATCATTAATGAAGCACTTAACATTACACTCCCGACAGCACTGCATAAAAATTACTGCAGTCATCCAAAGGATAAGAAGAAACATGGCAGATAACTTCTGGAGGGGAAAGATTTACGCTCTTTTGATGAAACTTCATGGATTCACGTTTATGTTAGAATAAAGTGTAGGGAAAATGCTTATCTCTTAAAAGCTTTTTGGGGAGACATTTGGAAGGAAATTGTGGGCTTTTTCCCCAAATGGATGGAAGAAATATCAGAGAGCAAGGTCTCAGCAGTAGTGAAATCTGGTTTGCATCATCAGCTATTTTGGTATAAAATGCTGTAGCTGGAGCAATAGGAGATAGATATTTGCATTATAATGCAGAATAAAGCAAATTCTATTATGCAAGTCCCCTTGTTACATAGGTTTAGTCACAGTTTGCTCCAAAATAGCTGACAGTAAACTCAACAGCTGGTATCTAATGCTTAATTTCCTTCCTGTTTATTTGTAAAAGCAGAATATCATGCTCTTTGTATTAAATTATGCACAAAAAACAATCTCAAATTCACATGCCTGAAAGACACAAAGCACAAAGACTCCTGTTTGTGATAGAGGATATGACAGTCCAGATAAGAGCCTGTGAGAGGCAAGAGGTTTCACTCACACTCAGAACTATGGCAGGGTTTCTGTGGAGGTGGGATGAAGGCTGTGATGCCTTAGCTTTTAACTTTTATATTTTTCAAATCCTGCAGTGCCCAGTGTAACTCTGCAGTTCCCTGGAGCTCGTTCAGTGCTGTTCTCTCATGCTCACACTGACATAACAAAGCCTCTCCAGCTCACTCTCCAAGGACACCCAGACCCTCCTGGGCCCAACAACTGCAAACCTTCATCTTGGGGAGAGGGGGGCAAGCTTGGGGAAATTCCATCCTTGGCTGGGTTCTGCTTGGGGAATTGATGCTGATATCAAAGTGTGAAGAACTCAGGAGCTGTCATTGTCCATTTTGGGATGCACTGAGGCAGGAGCCTCTGGAGCCCAGAGTGTACCTCTGAAGGCCTTTCAAATAAATACCTCCTTTATTCCTTTTTTCCTGTCTAGTCTCTGTTTCTAGGCAGCCATTTAAGGCATCAGCTGAGCAGTTCCCAGTGATGGAGGGGGATGTGGCACAAGTCAATCAGTGCCATAAGAGAAGACCACTCAATCCAGACTGCTCCCTGGTGGGAAATAGATTTTAAGCCAGGACCTGGTCAAAGGGGAAGCAAAATAACTCTGTAGAGAGTAATTAGCATTTGTGGTCAGAGGACAGAAAAGTATGCGAGTGGCGATAGCATTTATCAAAATCAAAATGAACAAATTAAAAATTTCAATGCCACATTTTCATCTTACAGCAATTTTGAACAGACCTGGCAGAAAAAAGAGGTAATCTTTAACTTAGTTCCATAATGCACGTTAATTAGATGGCACAAATCATCATTAGAAATTAAAGACTTGGGAGCTATGATGCCTTCCAGGTGAAAAAAAAAAAAAAAAACAAC
>VZRF01002851.1:0-97554 GCA_013396875.1 Vireo altiloquus | reverse complement strand
AAAAAACAACCAGGAAAAAAAAAAAAAAGGCAAAAAACCCCAGCCAGCCAACCAAAACCCCTACCATTCATCAACATTTCACACTATTCAATCCAGTGAATACAGAATTCTGTTCTCCCATAGAAAGTGTTTTGAGGAAAACTAAAGCAATATATTATATTGAGAGAAGTGTTTTCCTCTCCTGAGCTTATAAAGATGGCATCTAGGTTCTGAAATTCAATTTGTCTGCTTATCAAGAGGAACATTTACTCTCCTCATTGCAATCAATTCCTACTCAAAATAAGGTGAGAATGTTAAACACAAATATTTTCTCAAACTTGATCCACTTGATTGACAATTTGGAATTTTCTCTTCATTTATTAACCAAAGTATTTCTAAATTTAGTCCTACTTTATTTTCTATGCAAGTACGTGATCTATTTAAACCCTGTTTGTGTTCACACTTTCTCAGAGATTCACCTCATTCGCTAACATATTTAGCTTATCCTTTGCAAAGAACAGATTGTCTTCATGGAAGGATCATAATGATCTTTAAAAGTCTCTTCTGCTCTCTGTATTCTATACAGAAATTCTCTAGAGTATCAAAAACTCTCACAGATGCTTCTGGGATGAAATAAAAAATAACAGCAAGAAAAGCAATAGAAAATTATGATGTATTCACATGTTACTAACCAAGGAAACTGTAGAAGAAATACAGGCTAAAATTAAATTCCTGTTGATCCTAGATCAATATTTTGCTGTTATCTGCACTATAGATTGTTGCAGCTGTCAAATTTATAGTCATTATAACAATATCCCAAACAGGAAAAACAGAATTAGCTCTGTGCATAAGTTTCTAGAAAATATATCGCTAAAATTCCTCACAATGGTGAAAGTGTTGCCTTTCTTTGACCCATTAATTTTTCTCTCTATCCACAATGGGTCAAATGTTCCTACAGTATAATCTTTATAATTCTTTTTTTTTTTTAATTAGAATACTTTAGATGAATTGGTGTGTAATGCACCTCCCATCTTAATAATTGTGCAACCAGTTTCAGAAATAACACTATGATAACTCTGCCTCCAATTTTGTCATGAAATAATGTTTTCATTTGACCTATTTTCTTCCACTATTCCTGATGGTTGCTGTGGGAAACCAAGAGAATCCTGAGCTTCTGCTAAGTTGAAATGTGTCCCTGTGGTTATTAATTTTTTTTGAAATATAGGGCTAATGTTTGTCAGCACAGAAGCTGGAGAAGATAGGGATTACTGAGTATGTGATAAGTGCTGAGCATGACGGACTGCTGGAAATGTGTTTTGTACCATAAGGGGAGAAATTCAAAGGCAAAACCAGGAGTTAAGTGCCTTTGAACATTAATGAGACATTGGTAGATGAGCACCCATATCTCTTTAACATAATGACATTGGGAAGGAATAAAAAATAATTTGGTCACCAGAAATCTGTTTCTTATGCAGTCTTCAGTACTTCTTTATACTGAGACAAGATATTCTAAGGGATCACATCATTTTTCTCTTTATTTTTCCACAGAGGAAAATCAAGCACTTGACTCACCTGTCCAGTTAATCAATACAGTCTGGTTTGAAGCTGAAAGTGCAGGTTAAACCTGGCGAGTGTAAAACTTGGCTGTAAGGAAAGTCCCCTCAAACCTCACTGATTTTCTCTTCCCCATGGTGAAGATAATATTGTTCTTACCTGCTTCTGCGTTTGGCATCCGCACAGCTCTGTTCTAATGTTTTGCATGATGTGACAAAGGGAGTACCAAAATTTGGCAGTCTGAATGCCCTGATATTTCTGTCATCATGGCACTCATGTGACTCATGTGAGCCTTCAATATGGTCAGTGGCTATTCTACATGGATACATATTTCAGGAGCAATACCTGGCCAAGCACCAAGTGTTTTTACTGAAAGGTTGCAGGGGAAAGCCTATTTAGCCTGGAAGGACTCTGAAAAGACAAACACTTTGATTTTTTTGTCCTTTTTGTCGATGCATGACAGCTTGAGTGTTCTTCTAGAATCTATCACATACCCCAGCACAAACAGGGTACCTGGTAACCCCCTGCCTGGAAGGTGTTCAGGGACCAAGCTGTGCCGTCATAGGCAGCTCCTGATCAGCTGCTGCAGATCTGGTAAACACAAAAAGCTTTTATGAAATGAGTATTGTTAAGCACTGAAAAGAGTTGGGGCATTTATTTCCCTTGCTGCTCTGAAGGCCAGAGAAATATTTTCAGTGAGGCCAAAGCAGCACTGTGGCACTTGAGCTGTTTTCCCCAGGACAGCAGAGGAAGAAGGGCTGTGCTGAGACCTTTGGCCAGTAGCAGATGGTCAAAGATTTCTGAGGTCCTGCTCCAGAAATCTCCAAATGCCACCACAGCCACAGCTGCAAGTGGTGACCAGAGCCTCTGCTGCTGCATCTGCACTGGCACACAAAGGAGGCAAAAGAGAAGGCTGAAGCCTCACCTCTTCCTAGGAGCAATAAATAAAGCACACAATAAAAGCTCCTAGTTTGGTGGGAGTTTTTTATAATAGATGAAACATTATCTTTGTAGCTGTTACGTGACATTTTGAGCCCTTCTGCAGAAAGCATTTTCCATCAGAAATGTTATTGCTGTTTATCATTTTCCATTTGGTTTGAGGTGCAGTTTATACACAAGTTATCTCTCTCAGGAGAAACAGACATCCATGGCTTACAGTTTGAGCTGAAAAGAGATCATTAACATGGTGACATTTGCAGAATCATTAGCAAAGGTGATAGGTACCCTTGGCAGCCCGGGGAAAGGTTTTACACAGTGCATAAAGGTCCTAAAGGTGTTCCTCATAAAGATCATAAAGACCTTCTGTCCCAGTGACACATGCCATGCTCTGACTGACAGTACAAGATGTAACATTGGTTCTGTGAAGACTGATTTTCAGTTTAGACACTTAAAAGAATGCATATGTTGGCTAGGGAAACCTACTGAAAGCAGAAATAAAAGCAGGGTAAAATAGCTAAACACAGAGAAGCCTGTCAGATAAGATTTGCAGCAGTGTGAGCTCGAAGCAGGGCGAGGTGAGACAGCAGCACACAGTGCAGTGGATGCCACACAGCTCACCTCTGCTGCCAACTCCTGCGGGAACTTCTGGTAAGAGATGCTGCACAAAAAGTGTGACTTGTTTTGCATATTAAATCAAAGACAAAAATATGTTTGGTACATTCACCGGTAAGAAAAGAAAAGCAGGAGGCCCAGAGAGAATAATCAGTGTGCTTTTTTACTACCTACTATTTTAGTATCAATTCTGAATGACAGATCTCCGGCTGCTCAAAAAGTGTATCTCTAACTAACCAGTGATAAAATTCAGGAGAAAAGTTGATGCAACAGAGCCGTATTTTCCTCTCCCTATGGCAAACTGACTGAGGCAATTACACAGACTAATGTCTTTCTGAAATCCAGCTAACTCCTGTGGATAAATCCCCTCTTTTCCACACTTCAACACTCTTCAGAGTGTCACTCTTTTTGCAAAGAAAAGATAATGATTTAGACAGCAATTTCCAGCAAACTTTTCACATGCCATTCTGTCAGTAATCTTCATCCCAGGATGAAGAAACATTTGCAGTGGTTTTGAAGTTTTGGAAGTTCCACTGAGATTTCCAAGACCAATTACAAAATGAAAGACCTACTCGCCACTTTAAACATCCATTTTCAGGGGAGAGTGATATGTTTAATGCCTAGCATATCTGGTTTATTTTATCTTATATTTTATTTTATTTCAGCAGTATGTTGCTGGATTTATAATTTTTTGGGTACACATAGGATGGCTGTATCTGGCCTTCTTAACTCACAGTCTTTGGTCTCGACATTGAATGCCATACACCAACAGGTTCCTATTGACACACCAACGTTTCCTATTAAACCATCCCATGGTGGGAACCTCAGATGTCCTCCCAAAGGTCATAAGTACCTGGGCAAAAAATTCCAAGCAATAGTTCCTCATTCACTGCACAACATTCCTTTACAACTTTCTTGTTACATCTTCTTTCCCAGCACTTCTTCCAGTCTTGCAAGTGGATCTCAGGTCTTTGCTGCTGTATTTGTGAGCCAGCTCATCTTACTCCCTCATTTTCCCTCTCTCTCACCACCTAGCTTTTCCCAAGGTTTTTGCATCATGACCTCATTGGAAATAGTGTTTCTGGCTGCCCTGAGCACAGAGCAAACAGCTCAGCGGCTGAGCAGCTCCCTGCGTGGTTCCCATTCAGAACAGAGAAATCCTGGCTGAGCAGCCAACTCCCAGCACTGCACCAGACAAGCCCTGTAAAAGTGATGGATACCCATTTTCCCCCAGGCTTTCCCTGAGAAATTTAGCCACGTTTTGGCAACTAAGATGTCCATCTGGAAAATCTCCTGAATGCATAAATATTCCTGGGGTTTGTATACTAGAGTTAATGCTTGAGTCCATTCTCTTCCTGTATGTGCTTAATAGCAGAATTTCTTCTTTGCATCCTACCTGATGTCTGTGTAACAGGCTCAGTCTCACACAGAGCTCTGCTTTGGTAATACCAGCACAGCTACACGGGCTGAGAGAGCTGGGGCTGTGCAGCCTGGAGAAGAGGAGGCTCCGGAGAGACCTTAGAGCTCCTTTCAGCACCTTAAAGGGGCTACAAGAGAGACAAAGAAGGGCTTTTTACAAGGACTGTAGTGACAAGACAAGGGACAATGGCTTTAAATGAAAAGAGGTTTAGATTAGATGTTAGGAAGATGTTTTTTACCANGACCTTAGAGCTCCTTTCGGCACCTTAAAGGGGCTACAAGAGAGACAAAGAAGGGCTTTTTACAAGGACTGTAGTGACAAGACAAGGGACAATGGCTTTAAATGAAAAGAGGTTTAGATTAGATGTTAGGAAGATGTTTTTTACCATGAGGGTAATGAGGCACTGGAACAGGTTGCCCTGAAAAGGAGTAGAAGTCGTGGAATCATTCAAGGCCTGGTTGGGTGAGGCTCTGAGCAGCCTGGCCTAGCGGAAGGTGTCCCTGCCCATGGCAGAGGGATTGGACTGGATGACCTTTAAAGGTCCCTTCCAACCCAAATCATTCCATGATCAAGCCTTCCCAGGGCCAGCAGCCAGGCGGGGAGCGNCCTAAATCATTCCATGATCAAGCAAGCAGCAAGGCAGCCCTCCCAGGGCCAGCAGCCGGGCGGGGAGCACACTGGAAGGGAACCTGACCTCTGCCCAAGGGGCACAGAAACATGGGCTTGCCCAAGTGGCACATGCCATCCTCCGAGCCATCGAGGCACAACTGAAGCTCCCTACCTCCTGTCGAGGTGAGGAGATCAAATGGCCACACAAAATGTCTCTGTGCTAGGAAGGGAAAAACAAACAAGCCTGAAGACCTTGGAGGCCTGCTGGTACATTAGTAGGTGTCGAAGAGATCTTTCTGATTTAGGCTTTGACAGGCGGCTATTTTCTACATTTCTCAAGCAACTAAAACCTAGATAATTATCTGTGTCTGTTTCCAAGTTCTTAAAATGCCAGACAAAGGGATTTTTGAAGATTTTCCTAAAGCGTGGATTTAAAAAGCCGATAATGGTAAAACAATGACACCTTGTGGCACAGAAGAGCAATCCAACCCACACAAGTTTAGATAAAGGATTGCCAAGAAATAGATTACATTTCCCAGAACTACTTTGAATTATTAATGAGCTAAGTTTTCAGCTACAAGTTTTTGCTTAGATATTTGATCTAAAATTGTTCTTGATGTTTACAACGTTTGAAAGCATCATTCTAATGATGGGAATAACTTAGACACTTGTTATTCAGGAATACAGTAAATTTCCAAGATGGTTCTGTAACTATGCTGGCAGTGAATAATAATTTTTTTCACTTATCTAATATATTCATGTTGTTAAAAAACACTCAGAGTAATTGTTCATCTTTTCAATGTCCCTGACCTTACTTCAGGCAACCAGGTGATTTAAATTGCACTGGCTGGCAGGAGAAATGTTGTGCAGAATTACTAACAAGAACAATATGATGGCTGTTAGTTTCGTGCAGGTTAAAGGGAAGACTCCAGCTGTCCCGAGTTTTATGAGCAAGGAGGAATTTTTATTGTAATTATTTCAAATGGGCATAACTGAATGGAACAGAAGTGGTGCAATGTCATTTTAGAGTTCTTACCAGATTTTAGAAGGTGATAAAGGTGATTTTATATCAATGCTATTAACTCCAAAAGACTGGTGAGCTAATGACTTGAAGGTAGCTCTTCCTTTAATTTGTGGATCTGTTCAAATCAGAAAGCATTCACGACTGTAAGTGGATGAGAATTGCTACAAACTGAAAAAGACCCCAAGATTGTAGCAGCCTCTCAAATAAAACATTTCAAACTTCATACAGTTTACAATTATTTTCCTATCAACCAACTGCCAGCTTACAGTACCAGCACTGATTACTGACCTTACCAGTATCTTCTCTGACCTCCATTTATACAAGGTATACTGCAAATTATTGGGATTTTGAGTTAATTATGATCTGATTAAGATGGCTGGAGAGCTATTCCTGGTATTACATTATGCAACTAAAACATTATGCCTGCGTTCATATATTTTATAACAGCCTAAAAATTAAAATCTTTTTGTCAGCATAATAACATTGCTGGGACAGCACTACTCAGTTCCAAGGGTATTCTGGGGACAGGAATGAAACCCACAATGTTATATAAAAAGCACATCATCATCATCAAAGAAGTGATGTACGGGAACAAGGTATATTTGGTGCCTCTGTAATTTGTCACTGGGGAGTTTCAAATCTTGACACCCGTTTTGCATCAAGAGGTAATTTTTTTCCAACCTGATGGCAACAAACTATATGTTTTACATTGGCATAGTGGAAATTACAAAATAAATTTTAAATAGTATTCATCTCAAATATTAGACAACAAATAAGTCAAATATATCAGCAGTGGCACATGACTAATAGTGCACTTACATAAAACGTGGAAATCTCTTCTCCTCTTGTAAAGGAGCCCGTGCTCACCAATTATTGCAAGATCTAATGGTGCATTAAGCGATTGCTGCTGTAGGCAGTGCACACACGAAAAATCACTGAGCTTCTCTAACACACATTAAACACAAGATTTCCACCCTCGTGCCGTGCTCAGGACTGCAGTGCAGGCCTCGGCATGTGCTCAGCTGCATCTTTCAAACATCACAGCCTGACACAGGGCATCCTGCACCTCATCATCAGTGAGGGACCGGTAAGTGAAGTGCCAGTGGGAGATTGGTGTGATGGGAGGGGTACTGCAGGCCAGCGGGGCAAAGATGTGACAATTTACAGCTCCCAGTTTCAGTCCCTGTAAGCTTGCTCTGCAGACAGAGACTAAACCAGCCCTCAGTTACACCTGTGCTTTGCCAGCTCTCCTGTAGCTGCAGAAGAGCCAAGGGCAAGTTCACGATAGGCAATCCTCTTCTCACCCATTTGTTTATGCCTCTTGCCCCACCTGAATCCCAGCTCGCCTGGGTGCTGGAATATTTCTTGCATCCAGCGGTGCTACAAAGCTCATAGGCAAGAGAGATTTTCCATGATCATTGTGCATGTGCTTTATTGCCATTGTGTAGCATCCTGTTATGTGTGTTCTGTATTCACTCAGTTTACATCAGTCACTGACTTCAGGGACAATTTCTGGGTTTCCACTGTCAGTAGAGATGAGAGAGCTCAACTGCCTGCATGCCTGGTTTTAAGAGAACATAAAAATGCTGGAAAATGACAGAAAATAACAGTTATTATGCTTATGCACAGTGAAACATCCAGGCGACTCCAAAAAAAGGGATGTGCTTTTTTTACTCTTTATTACAGTGTCACAGAGGTAGAATATTTATGTCCTGATGTGCAGAGCAAATGAGATGCTTTTACTTTCTTGCTGTCTCATTGAGTCATTAAAGTGAGTTGATGAACATTAATTTTTACATCAGAGAAAAAACAACAAATGAGTCTTCTTTTCTTGCTTTGTTCTCACCTTGTTTTTAAAGTTCAAGGAATTAATAAAGAGTGGCACTTTCACAGCTCAAAAATGAGAATTAATCATCCTCATTGTGAGTTTGGAGATTGATTTAATCTCCTTTGGCCCTGTTGTGAACTACACCTGGTGGCATTTTAGTGTTTTGCCACCTTAAACACAAAAGTAAATAACAAAATCCCGAATCTTCTAAAATTCCTTAAATATATTCTTATTTCTTGTTCCTGAGAAGTACCCAAATCTCTCTGTTTCTTCTGACCTTTTGCTTCCTTGGGTTATCAGTCTTCTGATTTGCAGCCACTTCGATCCTCAGGGTAGCACTGCTCCACCACATAAACCAGGGGTTCAGGATTTTGGGAACACCTGGAGGCTGAAAGCTTCAGGCGTCAGACTGTGTGTCATCCCCTCAGAAAGGCTCCAAAATCTGTCTGCCTAGTAAAACCCCTTTGAGAAGTAAAGGCATTTTAGCACAAGCAACATATGAACTGCATGCCAGATGATGATGAACCTTTTTACCAGCCTCTTACAATTCATTTGCTACAGCCCCTGACACATGTGGAATCCTGACAAAAAAATAATGAAATCTTTCCTCGCCATGGGCTGCCTGGCACTAATATTTGAGCTGGAATTAAGAGCTGCTAGAGCTCAGAATACCTCCCCTCCAAATACAGCCACAGGAAAAGCTCCAGAAAATTATCCAGGGTTGAACTAGTACCTGGCAGGTCACCAGATGGCACGAGCCCAGGTTTCCCATCTTGAAATGGTGCAGATATTGTTCAAAATGTAATGAACACTTTTTTTCCCCTCCATTTCCACACCCTTGCATTCAACCAGTCATTCCTGTTTACATCTTGCCTGCCACTCCAGCCCAGCCACTGAGCCTGTGCTGCTCAAACACTCCTCTGCTGGTGGTGAAATACGAAATATTGTGACTCACTCGGCCCTTGCTGAGGTGAAACTAGTAAGAAATGAAAGTGGGTACGTGGATTAAGACATTTAAATGTGGACTAGGGCAGCTGAGGGAGGTGCCATCTGAACCCCCACAGCTTCTGCAGTGGTGAAGCAGGGCTGGTTTCCCTGGGTTTGAAACTGCGACAGAGGAATTTTCTTGACTCTTTCTTCCTCTCCTATTCTGTTTTTCCTATCAAAACCTTTTGAAAATATGTTGGCTTCTATATAACCTTTCTATAAACGTTTGAAAATACTTGGCTTCTTTGCTCAGAGCAGTTGTTTCAGACTCTTAGTGGACTCAGAGACAGGAAAATTCTGGGTATGGTCACATTCAAACTTTTCTTCATGATCTCTTTCTAAAAAAAAAAAACCCAAAATTTTTCTTTTTCAATTAGCTGGCTGTAATTCTTGCATGACAACACCTGAGGCTAAGATGTGTTCCCACAGCTCTAGCTCTATGTTCATTTCAACCATCCACTGCTCATTTTCAAACATTTTTTAAGCCTCAAACTTGCATTTTAGTTGCTAAATAAATCATAGCAGCATGCCCCCTACTGTACTTTATGAACTTGTGCATAAGAAAAAGGGATGTTAAATTCATGCAGCTTTAGGAGAGGACAAGAGGTTTGTTTTAAAACTGTGATCTGAGACTAAAGCTCTCGAAGGAAATTGCTCAGAGTTGGATCTCGCAATCAGGACATGTAGAAGCCAAGAAATATTCCTTCTTTAAAACACTGTTGTGCAATGTGTTTCAATTACAGGATCTTTGGACTAACACTACCACTGCACAGGTCAATTTAGCTAAAATGTTCCTAAATTTATTATGGCCTAAACCTTATAAAAAGGGTTTAAAACCAAATTGCTTGAATCATACACTCATACATTTTTAGCTATGTATCGAGATATAATTTCACTACCCTAAATATAACCACAATATTAAATCAGACTGTTTATGTGAGGAAGATTATTTACATATTTCCTCAGAATTAGTCATTTGGTTCTTAAATTCAATTGTGGCTGTTGCATGCATTAATGCTAAAATCCCTTAAATATATTTTTTGCATTTCTGAGAAGGAGATAAAAACTTCTACTTCTTCTTAATATTAATACCCTTTTTCCAATGTGTTCACCAGGCCCAAAAGTGAAAAGAACAAGTATAGAAATCCCCCAAAACTGAATAAAACTAAACTGTTTTAAAAACTCTAATGAAAAGGCTTCTCATTTTGCTTTGCTCAACCTTTAATCTTTCACAGACTAAATGCTCTCTAGTTCTTCAGTCATTCATAAAAAGGAAATGATAAATAACTTTGTCTGATTTGCTTTTGCATGTTTTTTAATGATTGTTATTTAGATTTAGCTCAGTCAGAACTCACTGAAGTCACTTTGTCTTGTGTGGAATGGTACCTCTACAGTGTGCATACTGAATTAATACTTGACTCAAAGCTGGATTTTTGATGCAAATTTAGGGATTTTTTTTACTCACAGGTGGAGTTGGTGTATAGCAGGTGAAGATTTGCTCTACAGTGACACCAAATGCAATGAAAAGGAAGCAGAGGAGCTTGAACAAATCCTGAAACTGGTCACCAGAGAGAAGAGATCAGTGCTTAGGACAGTTTTGTAACCCCCAGACACCAGATAGTTTAACCACATTCCATTTATCCCAGCCTCACATGCCTGTATCACTGAAGGCATTGAGTAGGCTCATTTACTTTAAGGTGCTTTTGAAGCTGGAGAGCCCCAAGTGGAAGCATCTGCCAGGGAACAGCCCAGACACTGCTAGGGGAATTCCTTTACTTTGCATGGAAGGGTCGGGGGAAAATTTAAACCTAAACTCTGCATGCAACCAATAAATTTTGACTCTGAAAGATGCTGCACATAAGGTTATGTGGTCAGGAGAGGTTTCAGATCTTCTAAATTTGCCTAATCCAATCCAGCATCTTTCTGAGTGATTTGATGTCCCGGTAGCTTATGGAAAGCCTCCAATTAGGGGAAGAAATCAATGCTCCCTGACTCCATTGATACAGTCAATCAGCAGGCACAGCTCGAATTTCAGCTGACAACTCACACTGAGCTGTTCAGAGTCCTTTCACAGTGCAATAAAATGCCAATAGGAAATTACTAAGATATAGTTTCAGTGGAATAAATGAAAGAAAATAACATTCTCACGTCATCTTCTTCAAGCATAAACAGAAACAGGAATTGTCCAGCTAATTATTTAAGGTGATTATGAAATACTTTTTATTGTTCAGATACTGAGTACTGTCACAGAAAATGCATCTGCTCTTCTCTAAAAGCTCTTTACTCAAATAATTCAATATAAAGGTCTAATCTTCAGAGGTTATTTTATTCCTTGCTTGTGCACTTGAAGAAGATATAAAATTCAGATCCTGTCTCTCATTTAACTTACAGTATTTGTTTCAGAATTCACCTGGGTCTGAATCAAAAGCTATGCAAAAGTATGCACACACTTTATTGTACACACTCCTCTGTGAATAAAAAATTGTAAATAAAATATCTGTCATATTTTCAAGCATTGTTTGCATATCAGCCTCACAGTTAGTCCAGATAAATTGTAAATTGTAAATGTTACCATAAGTAACGGCAGAGTCTATATTTTCCCTCCTAAGAGTGAAAGATTAATTCAATGTGTGAGACTGAAAAGTTCAAGAAGAGATTTTTTTCTCTTCTGCATGTGGAGGGGTTCTGATGGCAACTTTTTAAGGTTGTTTCCCCAACTGTGTTTCCTGGCAAACTTAAATATCACTCGCTTATACCTTAATTTGAGAGTTTGAGCCTGTTTTAATTCCTGTGGTTGGACACAAAAAATGTTTAGTGGTTATTGTCTACCCACAATGTTCACCTTATAATGATTTTTTTCTTTAGATTGCTGTCTCTTTTCATTTCTGATGGAACAAAACTGCACTCATGATTAAATTTAATGAAAGCCAGAAAAAAATATGGAGGTCAGATGATTTAAATTATGTCCTTTTCCATACTGCAATACACTTTTGAAGAATTGCTTAGCAGATTGGAAGGTTGAAAAGTCCTTTTCCATTCCCATGCCATCTTGTATTTTACCTGTATGAAAAAAATAATTAATATGTCTGAAATAATTATTTTTAATGAGGAGTTATCTATTCTTTTTTTCATAGGTAATTCTGGAACAGGAGTATACAATTAAGAGATGACAGTTCAGTGATCCAAAGTCTTTTTATTTCCCAAGGTGCTATGGATCTACTTCTTTCTATAGACACTCTAATGGGTTTTCCATTTCTGGAGAGTATTTTTGAACAGTTAATTCCACTTTGAAGAAATAAGAAGCTTTCCAGATGACATTCGACATTCATCAAAATATGTCATACTAGATGTATTAGGCCTTTCTCCTGCTAATTTACAGACAAACTGAAAGAGGATAAAATAACTGATTCAAATTAGTTCTAATGATGTGCATCAGGAAGACTTCAAAATTAAGCCTTAGTCAAGACATGGGAAAGGAACAGTACTAAATATGGCTTCAAAATAGTGTTCATAATATACATCTTATGTAAAAATGCATCCAGCTACAAATTCAGATCAGGTAGGAAAAAAGGTAAGAACAGTAATTTCTGCATGCTTTCTGCTTACAGTGCTGCATACAGATTCTTTTCACTTAGAGCTCACAGGTGAAAGTCAATAAACTATCTTATTTTCTTTCTTCAGTATCAATAAGGTATTTGCCAAGGTAGGCAGCAAACATGGCTGCTGGTTTTATCAAAAAATTCAGAATTACACAGCAGAATATATCTTACTCTCACAAGGCTTGCCACCCAAGGAACACCAAATTTATGACCCTTCTTTTAGTCAAAGATACTGATCTTCATTTATCAAGTGCTGTGAAATCTCAAAATCCATTCAGGTCATCTCTCAGTCTGCACAATGAAAGAAAGGTGTCAAAGACTCTGCAGTTCTCTCTGCCTTAAAGACCAATTCATGTCTTCCTTTGGCACAGGGATCTGGACACAGCACCTTTCATTTCAGTGCCTCCAGATCGCATTGCTACAGCTGTCACTAATGTAGAAATGAAGACAAATACAAAATCTGTGCTTTGAAGGAACCTGTTCCTTCAAAGGCTGCCAAAGACCACACAGCCACAGTAGGCTGTAAGGACCATGCGCATGCTGGATGGGGTTACACAAAATTGAACACCAGGGTCTCTGTGGTAGCGTGCCTTTAATCAGGACAAGCTGCTCTGAAGCATTTTCATTTGTGTTTGCTTCTCCATGGCGGCTGAAATCTAGGGGCCTGACTTTTCAAAAGCATTTGTTTTTCTGCCTCCCACTACTGCAGATGTAAATAATGCTGCAGCTGTGCTCATGTGGGACACATCAGGTCACCCAGGCCAGAGGGAGATAACTGACAAGCAGAGAAGTCAGGCATGGGATGTAGTACATGCAAAAGAAACTTAAATAATTCCAAGTGGTTAAAAACAGTCTCCAGGGCATTCTGCCTAGGAAAAGCTTTCCTGCAGTATGACAGCTCTCCTTTAAATGTGAGTAAGGAATAAGAAATGACTGGCTATTTCCCTTCTCCATCTTCAAGAGGAAGAGGAACCCAGAAAGCTGCCAGATTGTCCTGTCCAAGAGTGAGGTGGGAGCCCTTTCTCAGGGCTAGACACACTTACATACTCAAAACCATTCCTCACATCCAAAAATCCATTTAAATGTTACAAAAAACATCTATCCCAGAATATAAAGTTTTCTCTACGTAATAGTGGTATCCTTTTTAACTGCATTCCTTTCTTCTTATTATTAATTCACTCTGTAAACTGAAATTGGAACACTAATATAAAATTGAAAATGTCTCTTCTTGTCCTAGATACCTCAGGAGACTCTTAGCACATTGTCATGCCATCTTTACTTGCTGTAAGTCTCCCTGATATTTGGAATTCACTGTTGGAAAATCTGTAGAGGAAATGCTGAAAGGTAACAATCTGCATTTTAGCCAAAAAGTGGAATCTGTATATACAGAATGACAAACCATATCAGAACAATTACATTTCTTCATTTCTATTTCCCTCTATTCTCTTACCATCTCTGGAGTAACCACTCCATCTATAAAAGTTAAGATGCATCTGGAGCCCCTAGACATTTCCTTCAGCTCTTAGTTTTCTTAAAGAATTATGTCTTCGAAATTGGTACTTAGGTGGCTGCCTTTCTTTGCAAATTGACTTTGTGCATCCTGGATCAAAGCATTTTCTGGGAGTCTCAGGTTTCTCTCTTATTCAACACTTCTGTTCTCCCCCTTTGCTCTCTTTCTTCTCATCTAAATGCAGTATTTTAACGTCTTCTCACCTCATGTCTCCTAATTCCTGTGATCTGAACCCATGAGTCTTTTTCCCCAACTTCATTCTACTTTCACATTTTTTCTCTCCGGTCTCTGCCAGCAGCTCCTGTGGTAGGTGCTCACACAACCCCTTTGCTCTACATTTCATCACACACTGGGCAGCCCCAGGCAGCTTTCCAGGTCTGTTTTCACCAAACACTAGCTTCTTCTGATCTCTCTCTTGTATTTTACCAATCTTGTAGTTTTCTTTCCAACTTCTTTCTTTCACTATGCTTCTTCCCCACTTGTCCCTAGCCAACAGCACCACAAACTCTTCTATGGCCACCCATTTCTTCCAGTTTAATGACAATTTTTCATCTTAAGATATCTCCTTCCTATCCTACTTCCTTTCTCCTGTGAGCATAATTGTTGATTTTCCCTGTTTCAACTATGACTTCTAAGTCTTCCTAGACAAATTACTCTACTTTTCCAAATCCATTGATTTGGATCCAGCTCTAGATCTTTTCTAGATCTTTTCATATCTTTCACCTGACATCACACTTTTTTGTATTTCCTCCTTCATTATTTTTCTTGATAAAAGAACTGTTGAGCATGCCAAATTAAAATTACATTTTAACCTCCTGATTCCATGACACTTTGCCTTTTCATGCCCTCATTTTTCTTGTACAGTTTCTCCTTTTTAAATTGGATTTCTTCTGTTTGTCTTCACAGCTTCATGTCTCCAGTACCATTTCTTTTGCATTTCTCCTGAGTTCTTTTTCATCTTTACCTTCACAGTGTAAAGATGTTTTATTCTATTCTGTCTAAACCACAGTAAAAAAAAAACCTCCTTTAATTCTATTTGGTTTCACAATAACTACATCTTCCAGTTGTGCCTTTAAGTTTATTCTGCATGCCAGTTACAACTGGTGTCCATCAGCGGACACAGATGGCTCTTGTCCAAGTCCTCAGCTTCTGCATTCTTAAGCACTACAACATCCTTGACTAATTAATTCCTGCCTTCTCCACTCTTCTACAAAGATTTTTTTACTATTTAAACCACAGTAGCACATCATTCTTCTCTCTTCATTCCTCCACTGCTATCCTGCCTTCATAGCATCAAACATGAATAAAAATTGTTACATCTCCTCACAGCCTTACTCTATTCCATCTATCAACAGATAAATAAATTAATAATAATAACAACAATAACAAATTATGCTTGGAAACACACTACCTCCAAAATTATGAGGTTTGAATGTCTCATTGTGAAAACTTCAATCTAACTTGGCACATCTGACAGATAGCTTCTCTCCCAGTTATAGTCACACCACTGAAGTTACTGTTCATATATTTTGGATAAATCTTCTTTCTTTGTATTAAAGACTTGCATGTGGTGCCCTAACTTAAACTGAATAATACTTTTTTTCATTACTTAGTCCACTGCGGTCATGACTTGCAAAGAAAAGTGCTATTTAATTGGAGCCAAGATTATACAATTTTCCTATAACAAAACTTGTCTTTTAAATATTTTTTTCATTTTTATTTGAAAGATGACACTTTTTTTTCCTCATCTTTTGCTTTACTGTTTTTTAAATTATGTCAATGAACTCTAACAGTCAAGGATCAGAGGCTGTATGACTTCATTAGATAAAAGAATAAGACTCATGGATTTTTCCCATATGCTGTTGTTCATGTTGTGAACAGAATTAGGAAACAGGTCGCTGGTGAACTTCATTTCATGGTACATGACAACTGACATGCAAACAGAATGCAACCTCAAACTGGTTTGTCTTCTTACAACTGCCTTTGATCTTCAGTTGCATATTTCTATACATCAATGGTTCAACAACATTTATAGTGTATGTAATGACAGATGACATCAGATTAATTGATTTTTACACAAGTAACTTAGAAATGTGATGAAACAATTAGTAATAATCATGTTCCTGATTGAAAGGTAATGTATTATTTTACAAAGTTGTGAATCTATCATTTTAATAATTTCAAATTGATTTAATGAATATGATTCTATCAGGCACCATTCTACTTTTTTCTGCTCCAGTCTTGACAAGTACACTTATTAATAGACCTTCTGTTTTCCACAGGAGTGCTCTGGATTCTATGTTCAGTCTGGAATTTTTTTTTTATTTTTTTGCGACAGGTCATAGGCTAACAGAAATAAGAAACTTCACCACACTTGTTTTAAGAAGCTTATGTTGTTCTAATCAATTCATTTTAATAGTTTTTCCAATGACTAAACCTCTAGCTTCTTATCTAAGTTTAGCTGGTCAAGGCCTGAATTAAAAGTAGGATGAAGGGAAAATAGTCTAACTTAGGGCTCCTCTGAGTATTACCATTAATTCAGTTGTGTAACATACCTGTGACATCCTTATGCCAAGGGAGGACACATTACAAGTTGCCTGGACCAAAGGGATGTATCCAAAGGACAAAGTAACAGAAGACAATGGCAAGACCAGAGGAAATGAAATCAAGTACTCATAGATCAAAGTTGCCAAGAGAAGATGATAAAGCAAATGTATACTAAGAGCTGGCAGCCTCACTGGAGTTAAAACTGTAAATTTGATGCTATGGGTTTGAAGAATACAGTCTGAAGTAAAAATTAGTTCCATGGATTAAAAATAATTAACTAGTTCTTTCTTCTACTAATAAATTTCTTTCGACTGTTGGACCCAATCCAAGTCTCACATCTGTCTATAATGAACTGTGAAGCTTTGTACAAAATTGAATGTCTTAACAGCAATTAGAGTGGCATACTTTCATGGCCTTGAATGTACTTTAGTCAAGAACTGGACTTCTGAAGTGGCACTTCGGCCAGCTTTTGCTAAATAGGTCAATTAAACCTTGAGATTAATTGTTTTAAAAGTGCTGGAACTGAAAACCTCTAACCTCTCTTTCTTAAAATTGATGAGCCTACCTTTGTTAAGCTCTTTCTTTTTCTCTTTTGATATGGTTTCTATGTAGAAATGCATTGGAATGTGTCACCTGTGTTAAAATGATACTGATCAAATTATTACTGGGTTTTTTTTTTATTTGGGTTTTTTTATCCTTTTCTACCCCTGCCCTCCAAAGAGGATCCATTTCCAGGCAAGGGAGCATGTGTGGAAAGATGAACACTGGACAACTGCACCAATGAAAATACCCAAGTCAGCTCTGCCAACTATGATTTTATTCTTTTTGTTGAGCTCTAGTTACAGAAAAAATAATCTGTATAAAAAGGCACTGCATGGCCTCACTCTGTAATTCCTGCCTTTCCTATTCCCATTGCTTGTTCTTAAGAGAGCTCTCCTATCCCATTTTGTGTTTAGCAAGCAAAGTTCAGTAAAGGAGGAAAATACCTGTTGGAGTCCAGGAAAAGCCTGGGAACTTTTCCTGCTCCTCTGGGTGTTTGTTTTATCCCCAGAACTCCCCAAAATAGCTTAGCCTGGGACCTAAGCTAGTGGGAGAGGTTCTCTTCACTTTTGGGAGAGCTTGAATGCACCAGAGAAATGAAAAGATTTTTATTTAGTGTACCACAGAGTGTGTAGTTGTAGTTTTTAGGTTTTGCTCTATATATTAATATAGAGACAACATGGAGGTTCTAGGGTGTCGGCTTCTTCATCTTCTTTCTTCTCTTCCTTTCTTCTCTGACATGAGTTCCTATGGTTTGCTAATTAGTAGATAGAATTTAGTGTAGAGGAGACATGTCAATAAGGTTGATATTCACTGGTTTTGGGGACAAAATAAGATGCGTAAAGTTTTCTAACTGGTTGATAATAGATATAAAAGCTACCTGTTTCTAGTAGCCATTGCCATTCTGTCCTCGTGTTCCTGGAGGGCACAGCACAGCCTGTGCCTCTGAAACTTTGATAAGATATAATAAACAAGCCTTGAAACAACAGAAAGAAACTTTGTTTCATCTTTTTGGAACATGGAACATTGAAATAAGGAACACAGCCAGGCCAGGAGCCAGCGGGGTCCAAAGCACCCAGACAATACCTGGTGGTCAGAGCTGAGTAAGCCAGTGTGGGGGTCTGGAGGAAGGTTGTGGAGTGTGTGGGTGGCCACTGCTCCAGCAGCAGCATCAGCAGCTCCTCCAGCCACCGCTGTCACCCCCAGGAGCAGGAGTGCAGGCTGGAACACATCTGTCCAGCAGAGCTGAGGGGCACTGCTGTGGCCAGAGGCCCCTTGTGTCTCCCACCCAGTTGTGGCTGCAGAGGGAAGTAACAAAACCCCATCTTGGATTCTACAACTCTTTATGCTTGAAAAATGCCATGGGTGGAGCTGGGGAGATTGCCTTCTTTTAAATACAGAGGCGCTCCTCCATCCAGGGAGCGGCTGGAAATGCTGCCATCCCTCAGGCTTGTCTTCACTGGGAAAATTGTGAAACCTCTTTCCTCAGCTCCCCACCATCTCCCAGCATGTTTCATAAACTCTGCTCTGCAAGGGCTTCCTCCACCTTCACAAGGGTCCCTCGCTTCTCCCACAGGAACTCAGGTCATCACTAGCATTTAAGTCTCCCCATCATCCTCTCCCTTTGCTAGTGCTTCCCTTGAGATGTTCAGTATCTGACTCTGCCATCGCACTGGTTGTTCTGGTTGTCAGGGAGCCAGGATCATCTTCTGTGAGGGGGGATTATAGCAGCAAGAGGAGGTTAGAGAGCACAGGAGCGCAGCTTGCAAAACCACCTAATGAGGGCATATGGCAGGGGAACAGAGGGAAATGCTGGGGCAGTCCTGGAGGTTCTGACATGGCAGAAATGCTGAGCCCTCAGTGACCAGCTCTGTGGAAAGCTAAAGCAGGAGTGTCACATTGAGAAGGACAGCAGCACAGAGTTCAGTAATAACCAGATGTTAACTCAAAATGAGGCACTTTTAATACTCCTAGAGGGGATTTCCACTTCAAGCAAGGTAGTTCGTTCAATATTTGCCCTGAAAGAGATATAAGAAGGTCTGAGGATGAGCCTCGGGAACATTGTTCCCTTCAGCCCTTAGAAAGCCTGCCTAATGTTCCGAAAAGCCATCCTAATCCTGTCAGCAGAAATGCCTAAGAGACAGTAAGCCAGCTCTTCCCAGTACAGCAGAAGCAGAAGTAATGCTGCAGTGCACAGAATAATTCTGGTTTGACCTAAACTTCTGTTCCTTTACATGTTAGTCATTTTTTTGCTGCATATTTCTAAACTGCAAATGCTCTTCAAAGACAGTGATGGTTTTACCCAGCACAACACAGATCCGGGACTGGGTCTCAGTCCATGTTAGCTGACATGGCTCCACCAACCAGAGACCAGCCCTGTCGATTTGGATGCCAATACATTGATTTAAGCTGCCTGTTGTGCTCACGCTCTGTGTAATTAATGCAGATGGAGAAATTCATGTCCATAGCTGTCGTATGAGTCTGTCAGAGAGGGGGTGACTGTGAACAGAGAGGTGCCAAACAGAAACACACCAGCTGTTGTAGACATACAGGTTGAATTTAACAAACTGTGTGGCAAGTTAGTAACTTCACCAGTCACCAAAGTTACCAAAGAGCTGCAGTCCTTTCGTATCTCAATATTGGTTTAAAATCTGCATTGAGATGTTACTGCAACATGGTGATTGATCTCTCTAAATTGATAATTATCCCTCCTGAATCTGGGAGAACAGGGGATGCCTCCCAGCCCCTTCTGTCCATACCAGTAAGATATGTTACAGCAATTCTGATAATCAAGGTAACAAAACCTGCAGTCCCTTTTTACCCCTCCTGCCCAAGCCATTTATACTGGCAGCTGGTTACACCCCAGCAGGTCCTATCTCAGAGAAAAACTTGTGGTAGGAAGAAGCTCAGGGAAGGGATAGTCCTAAATAAATCCCCATTGCTTCAATATTTGAAAGGACAGTAGAAGGGAAATGAGATGAACCTTGGGGTGCTGGGAGGTCTCAGCTTCCCCAAGGTGAAATACCAGCAGTATGCCTGGCTGGAATCAGCACTGTAGAACTTCATTTATTTCAGTTTTAGATGCCTGGCTTTTTGCCTTCATCTGAACACAGCAACCGGAGCATGAAATGCTCACTTTCTCATTCAGCACAAAGCCCAGTCTGCACTTTATATCCCTTTTTCTTCCCTCCAGAGTCTCTTGCTACAGATAAGAAATTAGAGCCAGCAAAGGGGTTAAAACCAAAGGCAGGACCTACAGGTTCTAACAAATTTGACAAACCCCTTTTCCCTCTCTTTTCTCCCTCTGCCAATGATTTTTCTTGTCACGCTGCACATCTAGCCCTCCTAGAGTCCACAGGTAATGTTTATCTGCCACAGTGATGGGCTCGGACTCTTGGAGGCACAGTCACACCATCTATAAACAATAAAATTCCTAGCTGCTATAATCATGTTGTCAGCAATGAGTAATATGTTCTGCAAAAAATGCCTGAGGAAGCTGCTGGAGTATGCTGAAGGTGGCTATAAACTATCCTTCTGAGAGCAGTTTCTTGACAGTCGGTCAAAATATCAACCAGAGTTACTGAAATATTCATCACAATTTTCTTTGCCTTCCTAAATTATGTTAGTCATATTAAAATAGTCATAATGTTAGGAGGTGTTATGAGGGCAGAATTCAAACTCTCCTCTCTAAGACACACACCCCAGACACCAGGGCTCCTATCAGTATTTTGACCAGCTCATGGCAAGAAATGATGTGCCCCATGACAAAAAATTAGTTATTTAAGAGAGCTATGAAAAAATTGAGATCTCTCTCTTTAACATTTGACCCTGAGGCAGAAGGGGGGTGCGGGGGAGAGAGAGAGAGAGAAAATATGATAATCGCTTTAGATAACAACCTGAGTCACGGTTAATAGCAGCCTAATTGCTATCCAAGTGCTTTCAGCAGGAAACAGCCACACCTAGAGAGGCACCTGTGCAGAGCAAGATTAGTTTTAAATGGAAGAAGGACAGAGATATAAATGCATTTTCATCTGAGTGTAGTGGAAAGTAAGAAATAGTTGCTTATGTAGAAACTGCCTGAAATCCAAGAGCTGCTTCAGATAATGGGATGTGGCTGGTATGTAATTCATGTGAGAAACAGGCGCACTACAGGGCTCAAAGTGAAATGGGCATTTATATTTAGGCAGAGAAAAGAAAATAACCATATGTGGGGAAGAAGTGGCTGATGCTATCTTTCCAGAATAAATAAGCTTCTGCAGTGATTATGACCTTTTTATAAAATAAAATAAAATTAGTAGTGTCAGTTTGACAATACAAAATAAGATATTTGCTTGAAGGTCAATATGACTGCAGTAAGTGATTTGCTTGGAAGAAAGCTGCCTGAGAATGCAATGGTTTGTAGTTGATTGATAAATATCAAACACATATGCACATATGCATGAGCCTGCTTTTGTAAGTTTAAGATTTGTTGTTCTTCTCCACTGCTGCTCTCTGAGCACGGCCCCTGGCTCTGGCTGCAGCCCCCTGACAGAGCAGCTGGGGGAGGTTTCCACTCGGGTTCGGGCAGAGCTCTTGGCCCCTGCTCTCCAGCTGCCCTCCCTCTCTCCTGCTTCGGTTCTGAGAAAGGGGATGTGGTGACCAGGTGCTGCCCACGCGTCTGGGGGGAAATGAAGACTGGGATTTCTGAGTAAGAGACGATAAAATGCTGTTTTGTTTGCGCAGAACAAGGGCTGTGGAGTGGGGAGAGTTGAGTGCAAGAATCGATTGCATCCTCTGATGAAGGAGTCAGATCTTTCAGCGAGGGTATTGATTTACACATTCAACTCTGCAAGTTGCTTTCCACTGCATCTTTTGGAACTAAAACTCAGTGATATGAATGTCAATAGGCATGAACAAAAGCCTCGTGTATTGAAAAGCCTGAATCTGTATCTGTAGGATATAAAAACTGTTACACTTCCTTGCTTTTGCTCTCCTCTGCCAGTCATTTTCCAGATTGTTGATAATGGATTTTGCATGCAGAATGTATGCGTGTGCCTATGTATTACCATAATTGTTATTCTCTCCTAAAAATAGCATATTTTTTGTATTTGTAAATAGCATTTGATCATAGTCTAGAAATATTGCGTGCCAGAAATTATCTGTCTTGAATTCCTGAATAATAGTATTTGGGTAGGTTGTTATGGCAACAGAGGTACACCCTCTGGATTCAAGCATCACAGGTTCTCATGGAAACTTTTTTTTGTATACCTGCACATGCAGGAAAGTATGCTGAGCTATCCCAGTAATCTCTGGAAAAACAGCAGCCATAGAATAAACTGACATGTTTATCACCTTACATTTGTTTTTGAAATATACATAAAAACCTGCCTTAAATAAAAAAAAAATAGAAAGGAAATAAAAGAACACAAAGGCCAAAACAACACTAGGGAAACAATAACATGAAATAATGTTATGAATATTTAGTATAAATTATTATTTATATTATACTCAGAACTTCAATCAACGGTGGATTGGCATTGGCAATACATTTTACATTATGAACACTCAGAGTAGGTACCAACCCTTGCCATGAGGCAGTTCTGTTATTCAATTTTTCATCTCTTTTAAGACTTGGTGAAATTTTTACCAAATATTTTCTATCAGAAATACATCAGGTTCAAACGACCTTGACCTATGGTACAACAGTCCTAACAAAAGAAGTGTTCAGCCATGATGTCGAACCCTCCATTTCAGCTTTTCTTCTGCATTCCAGGGCCCTGTTCACATTAATCCAATGGACTTTGGAGTAGCCCTTTTTCTTCAACATGCAATTCTCTTAACAAAGGTGAATTCTCCTTCCTCTTCTCCCTTTATTACCACCACTGTCCCCACATGACCCCTCCGCAGTGTCAGGTGTGTGAGTACCTGGTAAAAGTGGCATCTGTCTGTGATCACAGGTCCCCAGTGCTTATTGTGAGGGTTCAAGTCAGTGCAAACCACACAGGTTTACACACACACTCCTCAGGATGATGTCTGTTAGGAAACAGAGCTTCTGCTTCACAAAAAGTGGTGGTAACTCTTGAACAGGAAGACACCAATTAAATAATTAGCTTAGAAAGAACAGCGAAGTGTCTATCCCTCAGTATCTTTAAGAACAAATTATAAAACTTTCTGGGAAGGATGTCCTAAGTAAAGCCCTTAGGGGCAGGGAGTTGAACTGTGGCTGTGCCATCACTGTACTTGCTTGTCCTTGCATGAGTGTGAGCCTGCAGAAGCACAGACCCAGAGTAGGATGGCAGATAGCAGAGAGAGTAAATTTGAAATGATGCACTGAGTATGAGGGAAGAAAACGAACACCTGAGCACCTGGAAGAGTTGCACCTGCTCTTAGTCATTTTTCTATGAAACATTCTTAATGTCTGAGGTTCACTAAAAACACTTAAAAAAAACCACCTTACTGGCCCACAATTCGAGCTGCACAGCACAGGAATACAAGTAGTTTTCCTTATTTAATATGTACTGAAAGGTTTTATTTAAGTGGTGGATGGTAAACACATTTTTACTAAGCAGAAAGTATCTTAAACTAAAAACTGACTTTGAAGAACATACAAACTTCCTAACATTCAAACACTAAGCGTTAATGTGACTATACTGGGAAATATGCAGAGTAGGCGTGCTCATTTCTGAGGAAATCTTCCCGCTGGCGATTTGTAAGAAGCGGCTAATGACAATGTCTTTGGCCTTGCCAGTCTCCATGTTCCTTTCCCGTGATATCTGCATGCTGATTTGATCCACGTTAGTCATGATTAGCTCCGAGGCCAGGATCTGGGTGGGGGATGCCCTGTTTGCTGTGCTGTCCATGATGTACTGCTTATATAGTTCCACCAGCTTCTGCTCGAGGTAGTCGTTCAGGGCGGAGTCAGAGAGGGGCTGCAGGTGGGGCCCTAAGCTCGCCAGGCGCCAGCACGAGGAGTAGCCTTGGGCCGGCCTGCGGAGGGTGTCGCTTGTGGGGGGACCCTTCACAGACTCCATGGGGGGAGGAATCTCTGAGGACTCCAAGAAGGGGCCAATGCCGCTGTCACAGGCAAAATCCGTTGTGACTGAGCTGATTGGCACCACATAGTCCCCAGCTATATGCAAATCATTGTAGTTCTTGCAAATGCTCTTGCAGGAAGGTGGAACCAGGTAGGTGACTTTTTTTGTCGGCTCTTCACAGACATGCGTAGCTCTAGGCGGCTGCCCTGTGGGCGTTGGGTGCTGGACAGGCTGTGGAAGATTATCCTTCTGCCTTCTGCTGTGCTTGCTACCTCTAGAGCAGACTGAAGAAATGCACTTGCCAGCAGATCTGCATCTATGAAGGAGGCTTTTTCCTTGTGCTTCGCATGTGGAAGAATTATTTATGGACCGCATTTCATACACCCCTTCATCAGGCAAACTCTTGTAGAGCACAGGGTTCAGGTCTTCATAAACGTAGGTGATTCTATGAAGGTACCCTTCCGACAGCATCCTTCTCCAAAGGAAAGGAACCACCAGCAGACAGAAAAATTATAAGAAAAAGTTAATTACAAAAAGTTCATTTTAAACTCACTGAGCTGTGATTACACTTGCCAGTCTGTTACTAGCTGCAAAGAGGTGTCTCTGATTTGGATATGAACAGGAGTGTCTCTGCCTTACTAGAGGACTTGAGTCAGTGAGTGAAGTGATCAGCCAGTCTCCTTGTTGTGCTGTTTACTCAATCCCATCAATCATATTCTATATAAAATAACGTATGGCACGTGCAATGCATCCAATGGCAAGTGAGTTGTGAAGAGAGAGACAAGAAGTCTTTTGTTGTGGAACAGCTGCTGTGATAGCTTACTCTTAAATACATCTAATTTTGCTCTGAAATTCATTAAGAAGCCAGGGGTTTCCCCCTTTTTCTCATATGATTTGAAGTGACTTTTGTTGTGTGTGGTTTATCAGCTGCCTCTGAACTATAATTGTTTGAGATTCATATTGAGAGTATCACCCCTTCTGCTCCAGACTAGTCAACAGCTGTAGGTTTGGGTTCCTTTTCATTAAAAAATCTCAGACCATTAAATTTGCACTTTGCACTTCTGCATTGCAATCAGGATAGAATTAATTGTCTCTAACTTTTAGACATGAAAATGTCAGTGGAAGAAGCAAAACTTTTTGGAAGCATGATTCATCTGGCCTGGTTTAGACACCTAAATCAAAATGAAATAAATTGTGCCCTAGATTTTCTTACCACTCTCCAGTTGCTATAAAAGGATCATAAACTAGATCCTAGATACAGATATCTGCAGGGTACTTTTGAAGAGACAGATTTCAGTGCAATGCCTAGGAAAGTGCACACTTCAGAAGTACTCTAGCTCGCTCTTTCACTGTGGAATTAGTCATACCACAGCTCTGGAATCAGTTTCCATTGCATTTCTGCAAAGGCAGAATCGAGTTCCAGCAGTCAGTAATTCTCTCCACTCTCTGAGCAGGCAACTTAGACCCAAAAGCTTCACAGAAATTAAAAACAGGACTCACAGGACTTTCTAGCAAGGACACACATACATCTGCATATCACTAAATGTTCTGCCTAAGCTTTAGCAGCTGTAATATCACAAAAATTGTCTTAAGTCCACCTCTCTTTTTTTTGTAACAGATGTCAAGGATACAATTAATGGGAAAGATGTTCTAAAGAAATTGTTTGGTTCATCAAAGTAGATTTAAAGTCAAAATGAATTAAAATTATTTATATAGTACAAATGGTCTTCTCCAAGAGTGAAGGGACTCTCGTTTCTTAGTAAAGATTTTCATGTGTCACAGTTGCTAGTGAAAAATGCTACACTAATAATTGTTGGCTAAATCCTGTGTAAGCATGGAGATAGACTTTGCACAGACATTAGGAAGAAGATAGTGTGAGAAAAGACTTTCTTTGAGGAGAGGGAATCACTTCGACACCATGAAGGAGAAGGTTGAATGGAAAATAACCTTCCTGAAGGCAGAAATATTAATGGGAACTATATATATCCAAACACTTGCCTTGGTGACCCTGGATTCTCTTTGTTGCTTCCAGTTGTGTGAGATTTCCCACAGGCAGTAATACTAAATTAAAAGTGACCTATTTACACAGAAGGGGAAAAAATCATGTTTGGGGCTTGGCAGTCCTTGCAGTATGCTGCTGTTGTCTTGCTTTAGGTTTTAGCTTTGATTAAGATGCCCTCACAGAAATCTTAGCCAAACGCTAGAGCTGCTCAGGTTATCAACTCTCTCTTCTGCTTCTGTTTCTCCCTTTTGCAAAGGCTGTTCTCTTCCCCAAGCCATCCATAGCCCAGATGTCGTTATTGCAAAGTCACCACTGGCTGTGACCAGCTTGAATCTGGAACTGTTATACACTTATTCATATGTCATTTTTAATGTGGATTCAGAGAAATGAGTGGAAATGTAACTTATGACCTGTCCACTGCTCAACCAACATAGGCAAAGGTAGTGGTCTTCAGGCAGCTCGTGACACTTTGGTCTTTCCTGCTCCCCAGATGTGAGTTGTTTCTGCCAAAAGGTGCTACACGAGGGAAATGAAACCATTGGTTTCATTTCTTTGCAGTTCATTCTGCTATGCTTATTTTAAGAGTGTTGGAGTACACTGTATGAGACAGGAATGGAAAAAAAAGAACTGGCAAATTCAAAAATATTAGGGTCTCATTGTGCTCAGGGTTGTGTGTTCTGCTGAATGAGTTACAAGCTTACTGTCTGAAGCTGGCAAAGGCTGCCACACTAATCTAGCTTTTCCCAGCTCTACAAAGAAATCTGAAAGTTTGGATAGGCAGCGTTGAGACCACGAATGCAAAAGGGAGGTGCATGTGTCTGTGTTGTCTCTTGTCCTAGTACTTAATATAATATATACCTCTGTCAAGTTATTATCCTGCCACTCCAACAGTCATGCAACTGTCACCTTTATTTTTGCATTTTAAATCTGATAAGGATTGCCGTTTTCATTAATTCTGCTTTCTTGTGCCTGTTCTCTTAATCCCCTCTCCGTGCCACAGACACACATACACCAGGATTCCAAGGGCACAGAGATTATATCTAATGTCTTTCAATATTTGGATTTCACACTCCTTAAACCCAGAATTCACTTTCATCTGCCTGAAAATAATTGCATAACATTTTGTTGCACAAGGAAAACCACTCCCTTTTACAATTCTCACCTGACACATTTTGCATGTGAGGTGAACAAAGAAATTTTTCCTTGTGTAGCTACTGCCCTGACAATGGGCACTGACTTCATTCTGTCTAAGCCTAGTGGAGATAGAGAAAACTGTCTGGTTTACACTCTTTTCTATCTGACATAGTTTTTATTACTGTCAGATGATCTTAAAAACTCATATGTCTTGCCTGAGGTTTTTGTTCAGTTCTTCAGCAGAAGAAAAGCCTGAAGGCAGGATGAATGTTTAAAGTTACAAGGAGAATCCAGGGGTATTACCAGTATGTGGCAGCAAATTTGCTAGGTTGTAATGCTTGTAGACAGTGTCAGTGTTTGCATGAAGACCTCAGATTACCGTATGAGAGCAGGAAAGCAGAATGGGAGTTCTGCTCAGGATAAGCAAAACACTTACAGAAAGCCTGGGAAGTGTACACAAAGAGGTATGATAGATAAATTGTATCCTGTTCAAAAACCTGAGCAATATGAAAAGTTGCTAGAGAGAATGCAAAGAACATGGTTTCCAGCTGGGATCGAAGCTCAGTGGGGAAAGGGACATTTCTCTGCATTGCAAAAGGAGGGGATGGAAACTCACAGAAGAGACAACCTTGTGTTGGATATGTCTGACTTTCAGATCCCTGAGCACGGCTCTAACTGGCATTAAAAGGCATTAAAGGGCATTAAAGTTGTGCTGCTGGGAATTGGAGCTCAAGTCTTACCACAGGGTATACCTTGAGTTCTATCTGATTTACTAGGTAGGATCCCAGATGACAGTCTCCCTGTCTTGAGGGCACTCAAATGCTATGGATCTGTCTATAGTATTTTTCCCTGTTTTAAGAGACATTTTTCTGGGCTGTGGAGATACAGACAGATCCCCTCAGGGAGGTGTAGGATCTACCTCAGATTGCCAGACACACATGCAAGAGTTCTGGCAAGCAGGATAGTCTGTAGAGCAAGCTTACGCGTGTCGCAGGACTCGTATCTCATCTTCCCCTGGGGCTGGTGTGGAACAGCTCCCAGGAAGCCTCAGTGCAGCCAGAGTGGGGAAACCAGGACAATGAAGAAGGTAGTATAATAAGCTGTGCACAAGGGTGAGAAGAGCCTCTCCTTAATGCCCGAAACTTCTAGATCTTTGGTATCTGAACCTCATTTGGCTTGGGTACAGAAATGCTGATGGTGCCAAACTGTGTGGTGAGACGGACACATCTTACAGGGAGACCCTGGAAAGTGGGCCAGCAGCAACAGCATCAGGTTTGACAAAGGCAAGTGGCAGCTCCTGCTCTGGGATGACACAACCAAAGAGCCCAGCACAGAGTGTCTGGGGAGCCCTGCTGAGAGGGACCTGGGGTCCCTGGTGCACAGCAAGGTGACCCTGAGCCAGCAGTGCAGTGCTGCAGCAACGAGGAAAGCTAAATCCTGGGCTGCACCCACAGGGGCACAGCTGGCTGAGATAGAGATGGGATCTTCCCTCTCTGCTCAGCACGGGTCAGGCTGCCCCTGGAGCATCCATTTCTGGTCTCAAAAACTTCAAAAAAGGTGTGGACAGACTGGAGAGGGTCCAATGGAGGGCCAAGAAGATGATCAAAGGGCTGGAAAATCTGCCTTGTGAGGAAAGTTTGAAGGAGTTAGGACTCTTCTCCCCGGGGAAAAGAACACTGGGGGAAGGGGACTGCTCATCATAGTATTCCAGTATTTGCAGCTGCAAAGAAGACAGAGGCTCTCTCTTCACAAGCAGCTGCATGGAGAAGGCAATGAGCACAAGTGTCAGTGGAACAGAATCACAGAATCTTTTAGGTTGGAACAGACTGCTAAGATCATTAAGTCCAACCCTTAACCCAGCGGCACCATGTTCCCTGCTAAACACTCATATTCCCCTAGTTCCCTGCTAGGCTTCATATCAATATGAGAAGGCAATTTTTTACAGTGAGAACAATTAATGACTGGAACAACCTCCCCAGAGAAATGGTGGAGACCCCTTTGCTGGATGTTTTCAAGGTGGTATTGGACAAGGTTCTACATAATCTCATTTAGGCTTCCTTTCCCATGAACGGTTGGACCAGGTGATATTTCAAGGTCTGTTCCAACTTATGCTGCTCTCTGGCTATGATTCTACAAGAGCAGTGGCTGCTATTTGGTGTAAGAGTGGCTCGCTTTGCCCACAGCAGAGGAGAAGATGAATAGCCAGGGGGTGGTTTTGCACAAGCATCTGAATGCTGCCCACTACGTGTCACTTCCTCTCCCTGTTGCTGCTGCTGTGGCTCTGAACTGGGACCCAAACCACTCTTGTCTCCTCCCCACAACTCTCTTCACTCTCATCTTTTGTTCTTCCCACAGGAGAAAACATAAGCTCCTCTCATCTTCTTTATTCACACGTCAACAGTTGAAGAGATGCAAAAAAGCTAGGAGTACCTCACCCATGGGGGAATGTGGGCTGGTTGGAGGGGAATAAGTAAGTTTGAGCGGATAATAATCCTGTATATCAAGAGTATGAGGGAATCTCCTGGAAGTACAGGCTAAAGGAAGCAAGAAATTAGGGACATCTTCCCCAAGAAGTCTACTATACTGGGGAATGCTCTTGTTATACAAATGCCTATTCATTTTTGATCATGCCAAATGGATGACAGTGAGTTTCAGGAGCATTCACCTTCTTTCATTCAGAAACAAATATATTCTCAGTGTATTTTTGAATGCTGTTGTATCTCTAAGTTGAGTTTGGGGGGACATGCTTCCATAAAAATACAATGAAAGCTGCATGTTTGTAAATATAGCTTCTTGAGCTCTGGAAGTTTCCCATTCAAGTTTGTCTTATCAGTTCAAGTTCCTTGAAACTTCATACAGACCAAGCCTGGTTCATAATTTTCCATACCTTTCTTCATCATCTCTACCTATACAAAGTTGGTTTAGGACCCCATCAAACTGGTTCAATAGCATTTTACATCTTATATCCACAGATGTAAACAACAGCATGAAATCTGAGGCAGGAAAGAATAAGGCTCTGTATTAATAAGGAAGACTTGACTACATAATATTTCTACCCTGTGCTTTTATCATTTTCTTCCTGGGGTGGAAATCATTTCGTGTCTCTGGATGTCTGTGTTTATTTTAATGAGTTGTTAGCTGTTCTGACTGAACTACACATACTACAATATTTTGTATCTACACATTTGAAGTAAAGGGGCAATAAATCCACGTGAACTCTTACAGAAGAGAATACAATCTCTAGAAATGAAGAGGATAAAGGGTAAATCAAGAAAGACAGAAAAGGCTGAAGATGTTTCCAGAAGGAGTGAGGGAAATGGTCCACAAAAAGGCATTGAAATGTTAGTCACATTTGCTTTAGAGCATGAAAAAGAGGGGAGAGGAGGCAGGTTGTATATATACATCCATGTCGAGCTGTGAATTTACACTAAACCAGGAAATTCACTGAGAATTGTGAAAATGCAATGATAAAATTTCTTTGTTTATAATTTTTAACATCATCATGTTTTCAGAGAAGTCTCATCTTTCTTTTTATGAAATTTTTTTTAAAATATGGTGCCCACACTCATCTATTTTGGTGCCTATTTTTATTTGTAATCTACAAATAGAGTATTCTAGTTGCAGGACATTAATTAGATAGCATGGTAACATGCACAGAAATTTCAATAACAGTATCTTAATTATTATAAAAGCAACACAGACAGTAACACCCACTTTAAAAATATTCTGAAAAATCTGCTTATGATTTTATGGAAGTCTTTAGAAATATCAGAGGAAAAATTTTGTTTTCAATTTGAAGTCTCATTGCAACCACAGCTGGTCATTGTTGTGAAGACGGCACCTGAGAAATTTTCTCGTCACTTCTTAAGGCAGCAGAAAATGCCTGTGGACAGAAGCTGAGACTCTGCAAATACATGTGCATTCAAAACAGAAAAAGTGCATCTTCTTTTTACCAGCTGTGGTGCCACACAAACAGAACCAAGCCACTTTGATGAGCAAGGGCAACATTTTCATACATTGATATAATGTGTATATTTTAGTTCTTACCTCCAAAGATACAGCAGCTGACCAGGTACAAAAAATGATGTCTTCTGACTAGTTTGAAGCTTCCTGTGAGTCTGTCCTACCCCAAAATGCAATGTTCTGTTTTTATTTCCTTTTTAATTATACTTCTAAGATAACATCTGTTTTACTTCTAATCCTCTATAGCAGAGAAGTATAGAAAGAAAGTCCCTTAGGAGATGAGGGGGTTTTATAACTGACTGAACTGCAACACGCTGAACTTGCTTCCTCTTTTATGTCCAGATGAAACTTCATTGTGAAACTGTGTACTGTTAAAATAACTGATTGCAACACACGCAGTCCAGGCAGATGGACTGTTGTAAGAAAAAAAGTCCTGGTAAGTCAAACACTCAGGACAATCTTAGGGAAACTGTTCATCTGTTGGCAGCTTACAGTGCACCCCATTTCAGCCACTATCCATCCTCCTCCTTTTAGCTGACGCAGCGAGACATCTTGACATGTCAAAACTGTCATGCCAAATAGGTTGGAAGAGTAAGGTGCCAAAAGAGAAATGCATTGCACAGCAGGCCTACTTTGTTGTCAGCAGACCCTTGTACATATCATTTTCTACCAAAGAGCGCAGCACAGCTGCTTTATCAGGTTTTGCTTTGGGAAACTTGGCAACACTCGTCAGGACAAAAGTTAGACTTGAAAGTTAGGCCTTGTCTGTTTTAGCACTCAGTAGCATACGCAGGCAGTTTGTCTTAGCAGGGGCAGTGGATGAAAACACCTGGGGCAAGCAGAAATTCATCCTCCAAGCGAACACTGAATATGGCATTGAGATGGGTGTTGGATTATTCCTTAAGGGCAGAAGACAAATACTGTCTGAAACACATAACTGCACTGTTTGAATTGATCTCAATAGGACATACAGAATTTGCTTTAAAAGGCATCATTATGTGTCAATACATGACAATAATAAGATAAATATATTAGAAACATTTTAATTCTCAGTGAATTTTAACTTCCTCATTCAGTACCATGTGTTTTTCTCAGAAGCCTCCAACTCTGCCAGCCAGAAACAATACTTCTATTAACATAATTTTTCTAAATATTCACTATGAAGCAACATTGATCAGGACTAATATCAAAGTCTTTTTCAAAATCTTAGGCACAGGCATGGAAAAAGTACAAGTGTCTGTTTGTCCCTACCTACACGTCCATAGCTAATTCATACAACAGTTTAACAAGTAATATTGTAACCAGCCATGTGCCATGCTAAGATCAACAGCATCTAACCAGCACAAAAACTGGACAACACTGGCAGTTCAGATATCTTTGCTGTAAAAGTGCTCCCTGTGGAAACAAAGCTACTGTTGTAACAGAGCAACTATTTTATGCTTAACATTAACTTTAATGTTAACATTATTGGAACTTTATCTGTGATCTCTCATTTGTACTATGGACTAGTCTCAGGCCTTGTCAAATTTATACTGGTCCAACACTTTTTTCCTATGTTCCCTTACCTGATGAAATGTATTGAGGGGAGCAAGAAATAAATCTCTGTGAGATTTTCTCTCTTCTGTAGATCCAGACTGCTCTATATTCATTGAAGCTCAATATTTCTAGTTAGACTGTTGGAAAAAACTTTGGTAGTATAAAAAAGCATTTCTGTAAAGGTCCTCAGAGAGTTTTCAAAATATTTTTTAAATAATCTAAATGCATACAAAACCAGGAAGATACAAATGGTCAGATATTTTCAAGTAAAAGTACTTCCACTCCCAGAATAACACAGCTATCCATAACCACTGTAAAATCAATCTACTTTAATAGATTTACCTAATTATGGATCCAAGACTTACCTTCAGGCAGCTAGATTTGGATAAAATAAGTAGCCTTTTTTTGTCATGAATGTGGAATGTTTTCGGTTCTCTAGAGGATCTCAAACACTGCCTGCATTTCTGCACAGTAGCTTTGTGTACCTATGGAAGGGAGACTTAAAACTGTAGTTTCTTGGCACCAAAATTGCACATTAACATCCTGACAGTCTAGGCTTTCAGGACATCCCCTTATTCTAGTGACCTTTTCCACATTCACTCCTGACCTTGGAAGAGTCATCCTTAGCTAGCAAGCACTGTCCTATATGAATTTTTGCCATGTGGCTTATAAAGTGCTCTGAGTGCAGCCATTTGAGGCCAGATCCAGACCTGAATGAGCTGGGTACAACATAGCAGCCCTTGACTCCTTTTGCCACAATCCCCATGTGTGCTGTGCCTCCCATTCCCAGTGAAATAGATGTGAAAGAGGGGAAGGCTTCAGCACCTTAGGGAGTCTTTCAGTCAGTCTCTTCATCTTTAAATGTAGCTCAGATTGTCTGAGGCCATGCCAAATTATTTTTGTCAATGTAATTCACTACAGCAAGCCCAATGCATCAAGATTGTGTATCCCCACCCTCCACCCCCCTAAAAAGCAAAACATTTCAAGTAAATTGCCCTGTTTCCTTCTCTACCACATTATTCTACTCACAAGGCATTTCCTTGAGGAAATTGCTTTAATTTTGATCCTAAGTAATTTTGATCCTTAGCTTTTTATTTCAGTTCAAGAGTTTATCTTCAAGATGACTGTGCCAGTTGTTTGCCCTCACTGTGCTTTGGTTGGTCTCTGCTTAACCTGGGCCTGTTTGGTCAGAGAGTGCAAAGGCAGCTGCCTGTCATTTGCAGGCAAAATGTTCGTATTCTAGAAATGATGAATTGGGATCTTTTGATAAGACAATATTCCATAGCTTTTTGTTAAATTTAATAGTAGGAACAAGTGCATAAAATAAATCAATTTTCCTGTACATACCCTCAAGCAGGTATGTACACAGCAAGCTCTCTCTTGTTACCAAATAATTTTAGCTCTATTCTTATTTGGTATGTCTATACCTTTAATCAGGAATTTTGAAATTAAAAAGGTTAAAGATACCACCTTAAGATTATTACCTAGTTCATAAGTACTTTGTGCAATAGGACAAAGGGGATATTTTTAAACCTTTTGACCTTTGGAAGGAAAGATTTTATAGGAAGGAGATAAGCATGTTATCCTGTACTTCATTATAAAAAACAATCATGAATTATTTATATTCCTTACAGCAGCAAAATCAATCTTCCAGTATATGTGGAAGTCTAACTTCATTTGAACTGAAAACCAAGTTTTCAATGCATTAATTACACCAGTATAATCAATTATTTGAGTAAACCAGCAGTCTTTAAAGAGGGAAGGACCTCCATCATACACAGTTTTCTTTCCTCCTCCTTCATTGCTGGTAGTAGAAAATAGATCAGTAGAATTTTCTAGGTAAATGTGAGGATTCCTGTCTTCCAAATGAGTGCCAGGCAAGTCTGGTTTTGAGATATCTCAGGCCAAAGGGAGTCTCCTGGATTAATTACTCCAGCCCTTTACCTGTTGTGTGGAAAAAAGGTGGCTCTCTTGGCCATGCACTTCCAAGGAGGAAAAAAAACCCATGGGTGCACAGGGAGCCCTGCCATTCTAGAAAAGATGAAGGAGTTTCGTTGCCCACACATATTTGCTGTTTCCAGCTGCCCATGGCCAGTTATTGCCCACGCAGCAATGAGAAGTCTGGCTATCCATGGGGCCCAGAGCCTTAACTCCAGGAAATCAGGGAGCACAGCACCTTCCACATAGTTGTATCCATCAAGTTCTGCACCCAGAGTATGATACGTCAAAATGAAGCAATCGTTTCATCACACAAAAGTGACCACTAAATCTTTTAGTTAACTACAGAGGCATTTGTACTTCAAGTACAAATAGGGTAATAATAGGGAACATTTGCTGCTTTTCATGCTCCTTATAGTCCATTAAATATACAAGTTAGTTATTCCTATGTTAAATTTCTTTTCTCCTTTGTGGATCACAAATATTTGGTTATATACAGACATCTCTACAGGTTCAATTCATGTGCAATTCAAGGAAACAAAAGCAAGGCCTTTGATATGAGAAAATTATAAGCATTGCACCCTCTGATAAAATCTCCATGGTCAAGGAGAGTTTGCTTTGGGAAGTGATAACAGTATTGCATATAGCATATTGAAGCTGTTCTATGTTACATTCCCAGCATTAGTCTTTTGTAGCAACAAGTAGCCAATTAGTGGTCTTTTCAGTTCATGTTCTTTTCTTCTCTCACTAATTTACGTGAAATAGGAGATTGATCTTGTCACAGTTCAGAAATCTTTCCCTTCAGCCTCAACCTCTCTTCATTCATAACCCTTTATTTACCTTTAGTGATCAAACTGTTCTATCCATATCCTTTTTTTCTAATGGTCATAAATAATGCACTGATGTATCCTGAACAAAGTACCTTATTGTACAAGTGATCCCACTGATGGCAGAGACTGTCCTGAGGTTTCCATGCATAACCACACATGGGCACATAAGCCTTTAGCCACTGCAGAGCGTGAATCACGCTGTAAAGCCTGTAAAGCATCAGAAGGCAGCAGGCTGGGCGAGCTGCCCTCTTTCCATTGTCAGTGTTTGGCCAGAACCCAAAACCCTTTTTTTTTTTCTCTTCTAACTAGTGCCATGATAACTTAGAAATGGATGGTTTTAAACCACCAGCAACCAATAATATCTAAATGCCACCTACTTTTTGGCTCCCTCAAATAACAACACACATAAAAGGCCATCTACAATGTGCAGATACGTAGAAATGTATTTACAGCAATCCTGGTGCACACCACAGAAACTGTGCATGACTTGCTCTGTGCTGCTGACTGAAATACCCCAGGGTATGATGCATTTCAGTCAGCAGCAGAGAGAACCCTGACTCTCAGCACACTGGGGAGCATGCAAACCACAACCACTCCTCAAGCAATGAAGCATATTCTTCCCCAGTTCACCACCCAGCTCAGCAAAAGGTTTTATCAGCACCTATAACTCTCAGATTTGCACCTTCCAGATCTTGCTAGACAATCTTCTGGGGTGATTTTTTAAGCTTCCCAGGATGAAGACATTAGTTTGATCCTTTCACAGAACTTGTGTTCTGGTAGGCCTCATCATTCCTTTAAAAGTCAATTTTTAGAGAGGAAGTTTAGCAATTACTCCTTTTTTTTGAAAGATGATTTTTGCTCAAGTTGTATCATTCCTCTGTAAGTATTTAAACTTTCAAAATATGTACATATACACTGAAGGTTTCATGGTTTATCTCAGTTTTAGATTTAATGGTTTTCAAAAATTGAAAACTTCTTTAAATGCTTGAAATTTACATACATCATTTCAGCAATGTAAAAAAACCAAGTTTTTTATAAACCTGAGTGTGCATAGCAAATAGGAGTGATCAAAAATAGTATTTCAGGTAGAAAACAAATAAAACAGCTACCCCAGATCCCTGAATTCAAAGCGTCTCCTGCAGAATAAAAAAGGGTTTGAGTTCCTATGTCAGATCACTTCCTACCATAGGAAACCCACAGGGATCTTACACTGCATTCCTGGTTTCACAAGTCTGAAATGATTCCTCACACATTTTCACTTAATTAAGTAGAAGCTAATTGCATCCTACCCATTTGATAGAAAGGTGTACCACTGGATTACTGATAAGACGAACCAGTAGATTGGAAAGGAAATATTTTTGCTGCTTCCACCTTTTATTGAAGGAGTCTTTTTACAGATGCAGTGTCTAAAGCAGAGATTCCAGAAGCCCAAACCATCCTAGGGAGAGGGCAGCAGAGCTGAAGTGGTTTTACCAATTTTGACAGAGCTTGACTTTCTTTTCACAGGAATCTTTTTCTGCTATTTTGCCTCTGGGTGAGCTCATGATTCCCTTCTCAGCAGGTCTCCAGATCTAATAAAATCTAAGCCTCAGCAAATCCCAGCTAATAAGAGGAGGAGCTTTTTCTTTCACCTGGCTGCACCTCGAGGACAAGGAAGACTATTCATCTCTGCAGGATGAGTGCAGTAGAGTATTTGCAGTTTCTTCCTGGCTTTCTGCCAGATTCCCACTGTGGCTACAGACACCCTCTGGGATAAAACAGGATACTCCAAAGGAAGAATTGGTTAATTATATTACAGAAGTAACAAATGTTATTTCCAAGAACAATAAACCTTGTCTGAAAGACTGCCTACCTGTAAAAAATCTTGTTATAGGTTACATACTCTAATTCAAATGCTTGCATTGGGTCTTTGTTAAAAATAAATCATACATCTGGCTGCTAATGAACTTCTTTGTTCAGTGACAGCTACTCACTTGTGGCAAGGCTTTACGATCAGGCAAAGAGCTTTTATCTGTAAAACAGGACTGAGCAATAGATGAGGGATTTCTTTTTTATTTTTTTACTACACCTCTGTAACAATAAAAGCAAAGGCAGTCAGGCTGCTAAGAAGAGGTTGTTTTTTTTTTTAGTGTATCAAAATACCACAAAAAATTGCAGAAATCCAAGAGGTATTACAGAGGTCTGGTTACTGTAAGTGTATTAGCACATGTCTGTAATTTCTCGCTAGAGCCATCCTGTGATAATTGGGTGAATTTCATGTATTTTTTTTCTCAAGTACTGGCTCTTAATTTGACTCTGGTTTCTACATCCCTCCCTTTCTTACTCTTTCATTTTTTCAGCAGTTAACTTTTACAGCTATACCAAATTCTATGTCAATAACATCCATTTGAAAATTTTGTCTGAAAGCAGCAACAGAATAAGCAATCGATCTGCTGAATACTTTTAACAAAATAATAATAGAAAACCCTCCTGCACTTTGGTCCATACAAACCAGAAGCCATCACTGTCCAAGGGGGTTTTTTTGAGTTAGGTAATCCTGGGCAACCATGCCATGAGTAAAGAAAAACAGGAAAAGCAGAAAATGTGAAAGTCTGGAACAAGTCAAATCACTGGTTCCATCTGCTAAGAAATTATGCTCAGCACAGTTTGCCACTGCTGAGCATTATCCAGGGGCATGAGACCTGGCACACGGAGTGAGAGGGAGGAATGTTATGGAAAACTTTCTGAAAAGCAGATTGAAAGCAAAGGGTCACTGAGTTGATTTTTTTGAAAGAGGTGGTTGCTGGAAAGGGTCAGAAAAACATTAAATTGAGCAATTACACAGGCATGGAGAACCGGGGAAGCTTTTTCAGATGGAGGCTACAACCAAGATTTTGCAACCAAGGAAGACTGGTAGGAAAAGGTTATTTAGTTACATAAATAAGAGGAAAACAATTTCAGAAAAATGGATCCTGTGTTGTTTCTGAAGAAAATAAACATATTTACTTTAAGGTGGAACTCGGTGAGTTAATGAAAAGTGTATGTTTGATGTGGTACTTGGGGAATTAACTGAAGATACATAAACATATTCAGGAAGACTGAATATGCACAGAAGTGTATGTTTGATGTGGTACTTGGGGAATTAACTGAAGATACATAAACATATTCAGGAAGACTGAATATGCACAGAAGTGTATGTTTGATGTGGTACTTGGGGAATTAACTGAAGATACATAAACATATTCAGGAAGACTGGCACAGAAACAGTACAAAGATTTAGAAACAAGATAGAGCATTTAAAATTTAAAAATATAAATTATGAGCCAGCAATGCATCATTGTAGAAAGAAGGCCAATATTATCTTGTGCTGCATTAGGCAGAGCATTGTCTGCAGTTTGAGAGAGCTGATCCTTTCACTCTGCTCCAGCCTTGAAGATACTCCAAACCAAATGGACACCATCCTGAGCAACCTGCTCTCAAGGACTCGTCTTTGAGAACATATTTGGACCAGAGGATCTTCCCAGCTGCCTTCCTGCCTCAGCTGGCCTATGATCTTAAATAGGAAGGAGGTGGAAAATACAGCATTTGATACAACAGTCAACAAATATTTCTCTGCAAATGTATGTTGCAGCATAAAAGAGCATTGATGTGTGAATACAATACAATGAAATACACAAATGTGTGACTGTAAGCACAATGACACAATAGACAAAAGCTGGATATAAAATTAGACAAAGAGGTAGCAGAATAACCACAAAGGAGGAAAATGGAAACTAAAGGTAAAGAAAGATTTTTATTCTCAAAGCAGCATTTGATATTTGATAATTGGGGCTATATTGGCAATACTGCCAAAATCCTCTGTTTCCAAATGAGAACCGTAAATATTACATGACTCATTTTCTCCACTGGTAAAATCACTTAATAGCAAGCATGAGTTTACATAACACTTTTGGGGAAACAAGACAATCTCTTGGATGTGATTACAAAAAAAGGAAACAAATTCAAGCGATTTCTGTAACCACTAAGCAAAACACCAAAGGTGGTGGCCACAGGCCAAATAATTACGTTTTTCATAGTAAAAGGTATGAATGCTGGCATGAAGAATCCCAAAAGAGCAGAGAAATTTCTGAAAATCAATAAGAGGCAGGAAACTTAAAGATCAGGACAATGTGGATGACTCCTAAGTCAGTATTATGGAATGTTTGTATCTTTCTGGGCATTAAAGAAATGTTGAAAAAATGTAAGGCTGTGATGTCAAGTAAAATTGGTTATCTCCTTTTTTTACATTAAATTGTTTATCTTTTATTTCATGTTAGGTAGCTGGCATCTTTAATGACTTGGTAAAGCTATTTATTAGGGAAGAACTAGATAAATCATCAGAAATTAGAGATGTTTAGTATTTGTGCCATTTTTTTTTATCTCACATAACACCAAGCTGCAACACAGAAATTATTTACAACACAGAAATTGCAGCCTTAAAAGTATAGTGACCTATCAGATATCTGTATCATCAAACTCAAGAGCCATTCGTGCTAAGTCAGATAGAGCAACATAAAATAATATGAGATGCCTGTAAAATAATTATACATACCAGATACCATGATAAGGAGCACTTAGAGAGCATAATCCACATTCTGCTATGGATTTACTCTTATCAGTAACCGGGAAATATTTCACAACATCCCTGACTCACCCATGTGTGATACATGATGCAATCAATTTTCATGGACATTTGTATCTAGCCTTTTACTAGAACAGTACTTTGAACCCCATATTATTATGCCTTGGCAAAATTCAGGATTAAGGCTGCTTGCTGTCAAAGCAGGTTGTTTAGCACCCAGAGACTGCAGAGAAAAATGGGCATATTATTGACGATGTTGTCTGGTAGCCCTGAGGAGCTATAAAGTACAGCTGCTAAGGTCAACAGTCCTGATCTCTGATGACTGCCCTGAAGGGCTGGACTGTTTTTTTACTGAAATGTTTGAATCACCTAAGTCACTCTAAAGAGAAGAGCAGGAAGGAACCATTTCTCCCCAGTTACATCCCACAGCTTCTCTGCAGACCCAGCTGTATCTTCAGTGTGAAGCATGAGCTGTCCTGAAGAGCAGAGGCTGCATGGTCACTGCCCTTCAATTGTGGTTAAGGAGAGGACAGAGGAGACAGCTTTAGCCATTATGTTTCTGGCTTTGCTGCCAAGCAATGGGACCTCTGGGATGAACTGAGCAGGTCTGAGCAGCTCTGCACAGCAATGAATGGGCACTTCCCATTAACTGTGTGGGTTTTAGAGCAGCCCAGGAAAAAAAGACAAATGACCAGAACTACCAGGGACTCACAACCCTGGCAGCTATGGAGGGCAGGGGAGAGGAGAAGCCAAGTTACCACTTTTGCTGTTTTAAGTGCTAAATTGAATTACTTATGATTAGGATATACATGGTGGAATGTTTCTTACTGCAGTAAATATCACCTGACATGAGGAACAGTGAGTATCTTTGTAGAGCAGGAGGGAAGAAGCTTTGTCCTGTGCTCTAAAAAATGTATTTTTATGAAACCACTTGAGAATTGAGAACTTGTTTTACCTGAAGACTGGAAAGAATCAACCTTTTACTTTTTAATTTTTTTCCTTAATTCTCCAGCCCTCAGGCCCACAGCCACAGAATATTATTGGACTGACCTGCTCCATGGTGCTTGTTTAAAGGCAGAAAGGGGAGAAGGAACATTTGGGCCTCTTAAGACTTGAATTCATGAGAAAAGATATCATTTATAAGATTTGCTAATAAATGGACACTCCACCTTTGAATTGCTTCTGTTGCAGAATACAGTCCAGTTCCTCATTCTTTGCCTTCTGAGGTAAACGAACTGAGCATTGCTCGTGAAAGTGCAGAATGAACTTTCCACAGCCAGTGCAATTCCCTGTCATCAAGGCAGCCTGTGAACTTGAACCAGAGAATGAGAGGCGGAGCAGCTGTGGAATAAGAGCAGTATCTACACACCTGCTGCTCTACGTGCAGAAGGCCATACACATTCAAGGAAAGTATCTTCTCACCTTTCTTCCACAACAGCCTCTTCCTCAGTGAGTGATTACGTATTGGATTTCTTTGGGAGGCTGGTTGTTTAAAGTTCACCCAATGAGGGCTTTTTGCATAGACAAAAGATAGTGTGCCATTCTTAAATCCTCCTCTCCTACCCACAAAGCTCTCAGGAGAAATGTGCTTTGTTAGCTGGGACCACCTGTTTTACATACACTGTCTCAGTTGTCAAAATTATAAAAAAGTTAAACCTTCTGCTGATGTGTATAAAGAAAACAAATTTTCAGCCACAGAAGAGCTCTGTGTTTTATATCACACTTCTAATTATTACAAAATTTTAAAGAGGAAGAGGAAAAAAGAAAAAAAGAATCAGTCTTTTTGGAGAAGATACTGAAGGAATTCTTTCATTTGGATGTTGTGTCCTTTGATAACTGAAGGAATAGCATAACTGAATGTCGAGGCAAAAAATAGATGGTGTTTTCAACCTTAGAAGAGGGTAATGGGGTCACTTTCTAAGTTCCCTCCCAATCTAAATTATTTTATGAAAATACCGGCATTGAACTAATAGAAATCCACTTAGCACTTTATGCTATTTAATGTATATTGTGATGTTATTTTAATATAGTATCTGGAAATATTATATTATACAGAATTTTATCTCTGTTTTTATTACATATATATAGAAGACATCTACTCAATCATATATGTTATATATATGTGTATTAATGATAATTATTTAGTGTACATACCATTTATTTTCAAAGTTCACATCATGCATTTATTGTGAATTGATAGAACTGTATTTCTCTACATTTCATATGCGTCCAAAATTTCTAATACCCTCAGTTCTCTTTTTTTTAGCAGACTCACATGCTCCACCATCTGAGAAGTCTGTACAAAATACACCATTAACATAGGTCTTTTCTCTTTTCTCACTCTTTTCATGTTGTTTACAAATGTATAGCAAACAAAACAGTAAGCAAAGATAACAGAAATAAACTAATTTTTATGTTAAAATTTTCATCTCATTTCTCTCTTAAGTAAGCAGTGACAAAGCAAAGCAAAGCAAAGCAAACACACACATCAAGCATTTTAGGGTTTCCAGAGGAAAAAGGCGCATCTCCTTGCCTTCTTAAATTCACTGCAAAAGCTTCCTTTGACTGCAGGGGGAGCAAGAATTTTCCTAAAATATTTTTGAAGCATTTAGCTGTGGTGCACTCACTGTGCAGTGCCTTGCCCGTTAGCTAGATAATTATTTCTCCATAGAACAGAAAGAATAAACTACACACATAGCATATGAAACACTGAGCAGTGTGTTGCCTCAGGCTGACTCCCCGTAGAAACAAATGTATAAAAAAGAGACTAAAGGTAGTAATTTAATTTCTTTGTATTATTATACCAAAAATAATTTCATACAGAATGAACAGCCAGATATAAATTTATCTTGGAATAACAGGAAATTTATGTCATTAGAAAGATAATTTTTCTATTTCTGCAATAAATAGATGAATTTTACCAGTGCTACACTGATGTTCATCACCAGAATGTGTAGCCTTACGATTTTATCTAAGCCCTTATTATCTTTTGTCCTAATATCCTCAATAAGAAGTATATATGGACAAATCATTCTTTTGTAGTCATTAGAATCTTATTAAACTGCATAGAAGAATCAATGCAGATTCTAGAAATTAATATACTCATAGGGATGACTCAGGAATAAAGCAGCTGGAATTGTTTCCACCCCAACTCTAATTCTGCCCCCAAGGAGCTTCTGCTCCTACAGAGGAGCACTGTAACCCAGAAGGAATGAAACTCTATGAGTAACCTCTTCTGATAATGGACCAAGAGCTTCACTCCAATTAGAGGTTGATAACAAGGAGCGGCAACATTAATATAGATGTACATTCTGTTAACAAAGCACTGATAGGTAGACTGAAATGTCAAAGGCCCTGGAATATGAGGGGATAACATGGCTGCAGAGTGCTGCAGTTATCAGGAACTCACCTCAGGAAAGCTGAGCAGGAAACTATGTTTTGAGGTATATTGAAGAAAAACAGGATCCTGATGTTGGGAAACCATTCAGCCAGTGTATAAATTTCACAGAATTTGACCATGTACAGAACTCTGCAATAATCTGTTGAAATAGCCATGAGTGATAGCAGAGGTGGGGCCATCTTCAAACTGCAAATATAAGCCTGTAACAAATACCTCCTGCTGCACAAGTGTCTGTGCTTTAGAATCCAGAATGCAAACCTGACCACTCTGCTTGCCTGCAATGCTCCCACCTAAGTGTTACCTTACAGTCATCCCAGGGAGAGACACTCCTTATCTTCACCTCTGTGCCAGCATCCTGCCCAGCAGGTTTGGCTGTAAACCAGCTGGCTCTGACAGAGGCAGGTGTTAACCCCAGCATTGCCCTGGGTTTCCAGGACTGACACAGGCCTGGTGTGTGTGCTGGATCAGGACGGTATAGTCAGCAGTTCATCCTCACCTTCTAAAACTGGAGCAGGCAGAGCTGAACTGGACACTCTTTCAGGTGAGCACTTTTCTTCTTTTTGTGTGTCATGATCCTCCACTGGTGCACCAGGAAGGTGCATTTTTTAGATCAGCGTTATTAAGTATTGCTTAAAATATGTGGTCTCAGCAGATGCTCAGAAAGCATACGATAAATCATAAAAATGTCAGTCTTTAAAGATTAGTCCACACATCTACTTTCTCTTTGGGTGACTGGGCATTTTGCCTTAACGATATCTACTAGATATGTCATGGCTTTCTCATCCTTTCCTCAGGATATTTTAGAGTTTACCTCACAAACTCAGTTATCCCCCACTACTGGAGAGCCTTTTTCTCTTGGGCAGTTTCATTGATAGCTTAGTTATCTTCCTCTCTGTGTTTCTCTTGGAGTTTATTTCAGTGGATTACATCTGAGAGTTTCTTCTCTTTCTAGAGCAGGGTTACTACTTTCTTTCTCCATGAGCACAGCTTTGAGGTTCTGCTTTGGCAACAACAGAAAGAAATATCGGCAATATCTTCCAGATTCATTTCAAATCCAATTCAATTCACAATACAAACACAGGAAGGCATCTTCTATGAACCTCAGCAAGACTGGTGTTCATTTCAGTGTCCCCATTGAGGTGTATTTTCTAGCCATCATGGGTGAGGAATACTATTCCTCAATTTAGTATTCCCACTAAAAAGAAAACCACAAGGCACTTCACTCCCCCACTCCATCGAGAGAGACAAAAGGCAGAGATTACAAGTTGAGATAAGAATGTTTTACTGTAAACAGCAATGAGATAAGAAAATGAACAGTAGCAACAGCATTAATAACAAAAGCATACAAAAAGTGGGTGATTAACATGCAAAAAGATGCTCACTGACATTCCAAGAGACAAGAAACGGGATCCATCTCCTCTATACTCTCCCACTAGGTAAAATTATAGCCAGCAGTGAGACATCCCTTAGGCTCTCTCTTCCTAGGATCAAGCAAACACATCTCTCTCAGCAGCTGTCTGTACATTATCTACTAGTCCCCCAAAACTCCACCTGCAGGCAACCAACACCATTTTGCCTTACAGTATAAGCGGAGCATAAAGAATCTCCAGAAGACCTCAGCATAGCTGAACTCTTCTGTCAGTTTTATGACAGATACACCTGTTTTGTGATGTAAAATTGGAAGCATCATTGTATTAAAGTTCTTCTCAAAAGGAGACAGTACAGTCTAGTCTTTATGATAATAATGCAGCCATTAACATCTCTAGAATTTCCTAATAGATGGCTAGCATTTGATTTGATGATATGGAGGCTGGAGGTCTGTCAGCAGCTGAGGCAATCTAAGAGGTTGCAGCTGCTGAATATTTCATGCTGTCCCCAGTCTCCTCCACATCATCTCCTACTTATTCTTAACCTTTCCCATGCTCCTTGCTGTGGTAAGCTCTGCTTTTCCACCAGCTCTGGCACTCATTACAGCAAGTGAGTCAATTCAGCTTCTTGGCAGAGAACAATCTGCTTTTATTTTGTCTGGGTATGTTTTCTGCCACATTAATGAGTTCAGAAGACTCAAGAAAGGATCCAATAAAAACCAGACCCCTTGCACAACAAGCAGAAACTGCATGGCTAGGATCAGGATGGTAGTGGTAAAAACCATCCTTTAGAATCTATGTGAGGCTAGATCCACTTACCCTGTGGAATCCTGCCTCTGCCAGTTATTCAGTTATTCTTTCCAGTTTATTCAGTCCTGTCCTCTGTAAGGGCAACAGGAATGCAGTTACTGATTCCTGAGAAAGGCAGTGGCCAAGGAAAGCAATGCCTTTGGACCTCAGAAAGCTGTGCTTTACCTCTGCTCTGCTAAGCACTTGCTATGTGACCATTGGCCTGCAATTTAGCTGCTCTGGGCCCATCTCCATTTCTTTTAAAAAAATGCCAGAGGCATTGCATTTTCACAAGAGGTTTCATAGAGATAATACATAAAAACCCTTTGATGTTCATAGACAAATGTACAGTTCCTGAGGGCATCTAATTACCTAGACTAAATGACTGGATTGCTATATAATAATCAGTACTGAATTCTCAACGCCTATCTGAGGGATATTCAGCATGCCATCACCAAACTGAAACAGAAAACCAAAAAGATGGGATATATTTTCTTTACTAAGTATGTATCTTCCTTAGTAAAATATACATTTGACAGTATGCTTTGATAAAAACTATCCTTCTGTACTCCCTATAGACATATGGCACCTCCCACTTAAAACTTGATATTCTCTTCCTTTGTTTTAGTTCTTCTGCATGATGTAAGAGCTCAGACCTGTGCAGGATTAACAAAATTTAGCTCTGTTGTAGCAACAGTCTCAAGGTCTTCATGTAGTTCCACTGCTGCTTCTTAGTTTTAATATCTTCAGCACATATGAAAACCAGAGCCTGGAGTGTACATCACTAAATTTTCAACCCCTCAACAAGGATTTAGAGGCAAAACTGTCAATTATCAGTATTTAGAGCCATTCACCTGTTTTCTAATCCTATTATCATACATAGCAATTTCACATAAGCTTATTTTTGGAGATATCCACCATTTAGTGCAAAAAAAAAAAAAACTGTGAAAAGATGCCCTTTATATCCAGCAGTTCCCTCACCTCTGCTAACTTAAGGCTAATGTAAAGTACAGGATGAGCCTATGAAAATTTGCCCTGTCATCATCTTATGGAGCACTAATTAGATTAACTCATTTTATAAAAATAATAAAAAAAAAAGCTAGCAAAATACAGTTGTTATGAGAACTGTAGAAAGCGAACTCATTTTTAATGTGTCCCTTCAATGTATAATTTTAGGAGTAAATTTTGCAGTAGGTTGACACAATATTTATGGAAGCTAGAAGACCAAGTATATCAGTTAAGGATTTTGAAGCACGGAGTAGCTACTATACCACTAATGAATATTTATATTTCTCTGAATTATTCATTTTAATTCTCAAGCACACTAACTTTTATCTATACCAAATTCTTGTGGGTCTTTTTTTTTCTGATTTCCCCATTTTGATTAGAATAATAGGGCTTTGAGCAACCTGGTCTAGGGAAAGGTGTCCCTGTTCACTGGCAGGGGAATTATGACTAGATGATCTTTGACATTCCTTCCAGCCTAAGCCATTGAGTGATTCTATGACTCTTGTATATACTTATTGGCTCAATAATGGTTTTACAAAGGACTTAATATTAGTTATCTTTAATATGTGAATTTTTTTTATTTATTTTTTTTTTATTGTCCACCAGAAAGACAGCAACTGCAACAATGATTACTCAGGGTTTGAACACTGTGAGTGATTCTAAATATAAAATGTCATTCAGGGAAAACTATTGTCTAATACCAGGTCAGAAGTAAAACATATCCTGAGAGACATTCATTGCATCGCTGCAGTCATGGCTTCACAATAAAACAGTTCTTGCCAAATGGTGACAGAGCTCCGCATGTGGACACCTTCCAAAACAAACGTAGGAAAAGGAACACAGAATGGTTCACTGCAATCGCCCTGCCCTCCTCGGGACCTGCGGAAAGGTTCCCTGCACACGGCTGCTGCAGATGATCTATGGAAATGTGAGGGCAGTGGCAGCCAAGGTCACGACCTGTTTGTGCTGGCTCCCTGCGCCAGAGAAACAGAGTTTATCCACTTGTGCAGGCACAGGCACCCCTGCACATACCACTCATCTTCCCAGTAGGCAAAAGGGTGCATGTGACTGCGTGACTCGTTACCCTGGTGCACTGGACACTTTACAACTACACCTGTTCCAGCCTAGTTCCAAATATATGTCTTCTGTCCCTCCTGGGGGAACCCAGGGATCCGACATCTGTAAGGAAGTGCAGGATTTGACAGCTGAGCCCTCTCTGTCACTAAGAGACCGAAGGGAAAGACATGGATCTCTGGCAACCACTCTTTAATTCACACCATATCACATGCTTGGAGTAGCCTGACACAGTCACGTTTTCTCCTTAACTTGAGGTCAATAAAGAAGAATCAGCCAGAAAGAGCAGAATGTAATTGCCAACTTCCCTTCACTCTGCTGAGATTAAAGACAAAACTGAAACTAAAAAAACACAAACCAAAAGCAAACAATTGGGTTTATGTGCTATTAAAACTAGTTCTTTAAGAACTAAATTATGTTGGCTCTGAAAAAAGCACCGCAAATATTTATGTGCTTAATGAATGTCTTCTAGTGTGTTCATTACCTTAAAAATACATTAAAAAAAAAGCAGTGGGGCTGTATTCAGAGATGGAAAAACTTCCCATTTGAGTTCAGTTTACAGAACAAGAGGTCAAAAAGCTACATGTGGAACAAGAGCATGATTTACAGGAATCTGCATTGTGTGGGCAGTTGAAAATAATCAGCAACTTTATAAATGTTACATTTTGAGTTGAATTCAACTTTCTTATAGTTCAGTCCTCCAAAATCAATGGGAGCCTCCATTATTTTCTACCAGGCAGGAAATTGTTATAGCAAGTGTATCTAAATTCCAAAATCTCTCCTTCTGTCATGAAAAATATATACAAGGCTCTCGATGAGCACTTAAGCTTTATTTTATTTTTTTTTTCCATTTTGCAAGTACTTCAGCAGGAGAACAGAACAGCTAACAACTTCAGCTGCATTGTGTAAACTTGCCTCAGTGAGAACTGAGCCAGAAGCAGAAGAAATTAGTCCACGTGGATATCCACGTTCCTTCCTTTAAAGGAAGCTTATTCCTTTAAAGGTGTCTCACCTGAGCGTGGCCTCACCTCGTCTTACTGTAAAGGTATGGCCAGAGTTCCATCCTTCCTTCCCCTGCAGGCTTCCCTAGGACAGTACCCTCTATCCCCACCCTGCAAATAGTATTGCATAATACCACAGGAAAAAAATGGTCTGTTCAAACACTGAATAGGAACGTGAAGGAAGAGAGAGCACACTGTTGAATAAACTAGGAAGAATAAACTATTCCCCCTGACTCAGTATTTTCTAGTTTTGAACTAAAATATTTCCCCCTTCTGCCTGTCTTGCATGCCTGCTGAGGGTTAAGGAAATATCACAGGTTATTTACCGTCACCCCTCCTGTTCCTGGTCTATCAGCATTCATAGGTGTTACTAAACACCTAAGGAAATGGCAGATCTGCACCTCCTAGAGAATTTCTGGAACTCATTAATCCTTAGCAGTGCAGTAGTATTTCACGCTTTGCATAATTGTCTGTCGTGATATTGCTTCCTCCCTTCTTGGATCTAGAGAGACTTCAACCTTTGTTGAAAATAGTCACATTTTATCTTGAGTTAAAATACACCCAGAACACAATACTGAAGCTTTAAAAGGAGAAAAAAAATAAACCCACAAACCCCACACTTTTCTTAGGAATTATACTAATTAATTCAGATTTAACTAAGATCCCATGGGATTAATTTTCTGAATTCCTAATCTACATGGATATGCTGTAGCCTTGCATAAATTTTCCTATTGAACTGCAGTTTTTGGCCATGACTTTAGAGTAGAAACTCTCTGTGTCAAATGAGGGAACTAAAGGGGGCATCTCTGGCAAAGCCATTATGACCGTCTAGTACCAACTCTGACGATCCTTCTCTAAGGGTTCCTGCATGTTCCTGAGCAAGATGATCTCTTTACTATAGCTAGGTTCCAAGAAAAAAAAAATACGAATCTTGGCTATAAAATTTGAGAATAATAGAAAATCTTTGATAATATTTGGCAAGTGGTCCCAGTGTTTCTTTACTGTCAGTCTTGAAAAGGTGAATGTGGATCTTAGCACAAGACTGTATTTATCTCATTTCGGATGTTGCAGTTAGAGGGCTGCAATGAAATCAATTACAGGAGCAGTAAGTGCTGTACTCGCCCCATCCAAGGCCCCTCGATGCCAGCTAAAGCACTAACAAAGAAAGGAAGCATCAGGAGAGCTGGATAAGGTATCTCGCAGAGCATTCCCAAGTGGCAGCAATCAGACTTTGCTTATCACAGAGCAATTGCGGCAAAACACCCCAAATTTGGACAGCTACCAGTATTGTGGAGTAATGGCGAAGGCCTATCTATTTTAATGTTGTCTGTGGGGCGTGATTTACTGGCACCGTGTGTCACTGGTAACTTTTCGGGCCCTTCAGTCAGCATTGTTGGCTTTTGCAATTCCATCCCGGTTCTTGCAACACCAGCGGTTTTTCTTGATTCACGAGTTACCAACATTCAGTTGGTAACAAGACCGAGATTCCATTTTTTTTCAAGTCAATGAATATCTCTGCGTGGCGCAGGGTAAAGCTTTAAAAGAAGGAACGAGCCACTTTGGGGCTGTATCGTAAATACGTACAACACATCTCGGTCATCCGTGATCAATCAGCCTTGCACAGTTCCTCGGCAGTATTCGCTTGCAGCGTTAAGATTTCCAGCGGATACGCCGGGTTGGCACCTCCCCAGCGGGGTCCCGCCTCCGTGGGGTTTCTTTCCGCTCTCCCCGATTACGAGCGAGACACGTTTCGCTCCGTGGAACACCACCCCAAGGCACAAATTACCCGAAAAGGGTTGCCGGGACTTGGTCCCGCTGCTCTCCGGGGAGGGCCCGGGACTGCCCTCAGGAGCCCCCTCAGCTTGCCCGCCTCCCGCTCCCGCCGCCGGCCACCCGCGCGCCGCCGCCTCGGGGGCGCTGGGGCGGGGCCAGGAAGGGCGGGGANCGCCCCCCCCGCCGGCTTCACCCCGGCAGCCACGCGCCGCCGGCCGCGAGCTGCCCGCGCGGCGCCGGCGCGGCCGTTACGGGGAGCGGAGCGGGCGCTGAGGGGGCCCCATGGCCGCGACCGAGCGCACGGCGCTGGGGCCGCTGGTGGGAGCCATCGATCAGGGCACCAGCTCCACCCGCTTCCTGGTGAGCACAGCGCGGGGATCGGGGCGGCACCGGGGGCTGACGTCGCCCCCGCGGCCTGAGGGGAGCCGCGGGTTCCGCGCCTTTACTCCCCTCCGTCCCGGCGGGGGCCTCTGCCGTGCCCTTGGAGAAGGGCAGGAGAACCGGCCCGCAGGGCCGGGCTGCGCTGTCCCGGCTGCTGCCTCCTGTCTCCCGGAGAAGCGGCGCCGCTCGGCCCGAGGGTGCCGGATCCGCCGCGGTCCCTCCGCCGCCTTCCCGCAGCGGCGCGGGGAGCAGCGCCTGTCCCGCGGGGAGCGGTCGCAGGGACCAGCGTCTCTTGCCGCTGCTCCAGGGAACTGCGAGATCCCGCTGTTTCGAGCAGGCTGCGTTTGCAATCTGTCGGGTTCTCAATCTGTCGGGTGTCTCGCCCCGAATGGAATCAAATGGTCAAGATCCTCAGACACTGGGGAAATAGATCTGTGCGAGTTCGGTGACTGTGATTAGCTGGTGTTCAAACAATGCGATGACTCCGCTGTGTTCCTCGCTAAAACCTACCCGGGGCCTGCTGGAGTGACTGCTGCAGTTCTAGCCCTAATGTCAGTGCATCGTGTGCACTGTCTGTGTTTAAGTGGCTCAACCTGCACACCTCGTGAAATATTGGTTTGTTTAAACACTAGAGGAAGATAAGTTTAAAGATGGGAGGATTGATACATTAATCATATATATGACCCCTTAGCTGAAGGTCTAGTTATTTCTATATTATGCAATAGACTGTAACTAGTGTTGTTATGTATGAAACTTACTATAGTAAGATTTCTTGCTTGCAAATCTCTACAAATATGCTGTCCCCTAGTCAGTTAGGTCATGGTAATTTGACTTAATTGAATCTCAGTGACAATTTCCTCCATGGAAGTGGAATAGAGATAATTACTAGATAAAAATGTTGTCAAATGAGCAAAGTATTAATTGGAAAAGTGAATGTTTTGATTTGCCCTTGCTTTTTTTTTTTTTTTTTTTTTTTAATGCTTCCCTAATGTGAAATGTTCCCTCATGAAGCAGGAGACTAGAATATCTTCTTGACCTATGTTACCGTTATTACTCAATATCACGACCTTCGTGCGATTGTCAAATGACAAAACAGATCTGGGGGTGGAGAGAAACTCCAAACTGACAAATGACACCAGTGGGCTGTCTTGGATGCCAGTCAGGAGTCCTTTTTGGGAACGAACTTGAAGGAGTTTCCTGGAACACATGAAGATAAATTCTATCCGCGTTTATGTATATGCCAAGTTAACTTTTTTCTTATCCTAAAAGGATAACAGTAGTAGAAGTAAAAATTAAGCTCTTTATACAAGTATTTTTACAAGTTCCTCTTAGAAGGAATTTCTTACATTAGGCACATCCATCCAATGGCTTTTATGCAGTCAGGGAGATTTTGCCTGTCTACATGAGGATTCAGATGCTTCCTAATTTTTCCAAGTGTATTGGGTCTGTCACTCTTCAATTCTTTTTGTATCCATCTCAGTTTCTCTCAATTCATGTCATATTGACAAATACAGCATTGTCTTAAACTTGGCAGTGTGATCATGTCATTATGATAATAAAGTTACATGGATTTGAGGAAATAAGATACATGATCACTGAATTAAATCAGAACATGGGGAGAGGAGAAGAGGGCAAAATGTGCAGAGATCTGCTACAGCTCACATCAGTCATTCAGATAACAACATGTGTATATGGAGAATTCTGTACTGGAAGGGGTTGCTGCATTTAGAACAGAGATTTTTCCTTGAAATATTTTAAGCAAGAATGTAATGTGTTGTTGTCTGTGCCCAGATTGTTTCCTTGGCTCTCTTATTACCTCTTGGTCTTTTGCTTTTAGTTGTTTTGGTTACATTTCTAACTGATCTCTCTACTTCTTTTTTAATTTAAATATAGTGTTTCCAACAGGTTATGTCTTCATCAAGTCGCAAGTCAAAATCAACTTGCTCCTTACTTTACACTTGTGTATTCAGTAGTTCGATGCAATGTTACCTGATTTTTTAAGTGGAAGGCATATGATTTTGGCTAGGTTAAAGAGTTCTTCTGGGCGAAAAACTGTCTGGTCCAGTGAGGCCAAAGAGTAGTGTCAGCAGTTCATAGTGTAAATTTACTATTACAGGTGGCAGATTTACCAGTGGTGTTCCACAGCAGTCAGTACGGAGGGCTGTTATTCCATAGTATTTTCATCAACAGCCATGGGGATGGGTTGGAATGTTCTCTCACATGGGGGTGACCAGTTGACTGAAATTCCAGATGGAGAAGGAGCCTACCAGAATATTCATAAAGTTAAACAAAGTTTAGCACTTGGGGCAGAATGCTAAGAAGCTGCTTAGTGAAAAAGATACTCCTGCTGGACAGCAAGTTGGATATATGTGAGCAATGTGTCAGGGGGAAGGTGTTCTTCTTGGACCCTGATGTCTGGCCTGGCTGTGTTCCTTGTTTCAGTGTCCCATGTCCCGAAAAGATGAGATGAGTCTTCTTTCTGCTGTTTCAAAGCTTGTTTATTTCTGGTTCTTATCAAAGTTTCAGAGGCACAGACTGTGCTGTGACCTCCAGAAACACGAGGGCAGAATGGCAATGGCTACCAGAAGCAGGTAGCTTTTATATCTGTTATCAACCAGTTAGAAAACTTTATGTATCTTATTTTGTTCCCAAAACCAGTAAATATCAACCTTATTGACATGACTCCTCTACACTAAATTCGGTCTACCAATTAACAAGTCACAGGAACTCATGTCAGAGGGAAAAAGGAAGAGAAGGAGAAGAGAGAAGAAGATGAAGAAGAAGGAGCTGACACCCTAAAAACTCCATGTTGGGTCCATATAATATATATAGCAAAACCTAAAAACTACACCTACACATTCTGTGGTACACTGAACAACCATCTCCTCATTTCTTTGGTATTCTCAGCTCATCCAGAAGTGGAGGCAAATGCTCCCATGAGCTTGGTTCGCAGGCCAAGCCTTTTTTGTGGAGCTCTGAGGGTAAAACAAACAACCAGAGGAGCAGGAAAAGTTCCCAAGCTTTTCCTGGACTCCAACACAATGCATCCTTGTGGTGGTGCACGTAAGAAAAGTTCAAAAAGTAATTGTTACCATCTGTGTATCGCTTAGGAGGCAGCATCTAGAATACTGTGTCTGATATTGGACCTCACAGAGGACGAGAGAGTTTGAAGAACTGGATTTCGTCCAGGCAAGAGGTCCCTGAAAGATCCCTGCACTGCATCACAAGGCCATGGAAGGAGGGTTTAGGAGATCGGGGGTCTTTTCTTCCCAAGAAAGGCTAAGGGGTGTCCTCAGCTATTTAACCACTGTTTGTGAAGAACACAGAAACAGCCTTTTCTCAGATGTGTGCAGAAAAAGACAGTGGGCATTGAAGACAAGTTGCAGCAAGTGAAATTTCAAGTAGATGTAATGAAACAGCGTTTCACTATGAGGGCTCTGGATCAAGGGCCCAGAAAGTCTGTGAAACTTCCATCCTTTCAGATACTTCATTCCTTACTAGAAAAGGCCCTGAGCAACCTGATCTTAAATTTAGGCTTACCTGAGCAGCAATTTAGGCTAGGTGACCTCCTGGGATTGAGAGTATATTATCCTGTGTGCAGACACAAGTTTTGAGTCTCCTGCTTGCTTCCTCTGTATGAGTACAGAGGCTAAAGAAGCTCCAGAACTCGAGTGCATTTCTGTTAGTGTCACTCCTTATTTAGCTTTGCCTCTCACACAGCACACTGGTAGTTTATGCTGTAGCTTTAGCCTCCACGAACCGTGTTTTGGAATTTTACTTTTATTAGCAACTTTTTCAAAATGAACTGTAATTATTTTTGAGATTGCAGCTTTTCTATTAAGTTGGATTGAACTTGGATAGCAGATTCAGATTTACCAGGAAGAGCACAGTGCTTCAAGTACCAGTGCAATTGTTTAAGGCTCATTTTCTTAAAGATATCAAGCAGGAAAATAAATCGGGTAGGCTAAACAAGTGTGCCCAGATGACTGAATTCTGGCCAAGATGTTTAATTGAATATTTTAATTGAATACTTTCATCTCTCATGGTCCATTTCATATTATTCAAGAATCATAAAAAAATACCCTATAGCTTCTTTTGTAAAAAGTCTTAGGATCAGGAGTTAATGGCCAGCTGAAGCATTGTTTCGTCTCTTGAAAGATATTTGCTGGATGGGCTTATATCATTTTATCCAGGAACAGCATGACATGAAATACACAGTGATGTACCTATACAGTACTAAGTACCTATAAAGTTCTAAGTTTGTCAGTCAGCCACAGAACACTTTTTCTGCCTCTGTAAAATATTTCTTTTTGCCTTTACTCCTCTCCAGAAGAAACATTCAAATAAAGCTATATCACACTGCAAGCATTCTTTTCAATAAACAAAAACAGATTTTAGGTAAGGAAGACATTTATACCCACTGAGTTTTCTCTTCAGAGGGTAATCCATTTTACCCCTCTACTGAAGTAACATGATCTTTTGAGAAGGAAAAAATCTTGGTTGTGTAACTAGCAAGAAGGGTTAAAAATATTGTAAATACAGTTTTTCCCCTAGCTCTTATCACTTAAAATACAGTGTAGTTTTACTTTAAAGCCTGTAATTGTAAGCATCTTCTAGATGGTGGAGGGAGATCTGTTCATCACGAGCCTTCCGAGAAAGATAATTTCTGGGAGACTTGTTAAACTGTACTTATTCGTAAAATATGCCTGTCTGCTACTTGTAGTTAAATACTAAAGAGGGAATTATTGTTTGTCTGTTATTCTTTTCCCAGCTGGGTTGTTTTCAATGAAATTTCAGAACTCCAGCTCTGAGCTTGTTTGTCTGCAGAGCCATGGCTGTTCCAGCTTGACAGAAAGTCGTGAAGATGCAACAAAAAATAACAGAAATAGCTTTTCTGCAGGCAGAGTTACATGACAAAACTTGAGAGATATGAAAAGTTACTTCTAAAATCTGTTTTCATTATTGTCTTTTCAGCTGTGCAGCTTCTTGCATCACTTCCATGAACCTCGTATTAAATGGTCATTCCTTGAAAATTGTTACAACTGAGTAATATGAATTCTTTTCCACTAAGATAACAAAACATGAATGTACCACACAATAATATGTAATAATATGTAACTGCACCCCTTCATGTGGTGTGATGTATTGTATTAAAGACCCTATAAAAAGCTTGAATTAAGTGATCAGCCCTTTTACCTCTCTGCTTGTTCACATACAGCACACCTATATAGGTCTTTCTTCTCTACAGTCCTGAGACTCAAGGCTCAATCTCTAATTGAGGGAGGATGTAGAGGGAGGATGTTATTTATTCCTTTTCTTTAATCTCTCAGATTAAATAATTATTTAGATAATTAGAAATTAGATAATTCAGTATATATGTAGTATACTGATGTATTCATTTTCATCTCTGTTCAAGACAGCTGTACATGTCCAAATAGCCTAGACAATTCTTCATGACTACTGCTGATAAAATTAGAGCAAAACTGACTTTGGCTTTTTGCCCCCACGCACAACAACTGAGAGATCAGTAGCATAAACTGGAATCAGTTCTGAATGAACGTGAAAGGATTGAAAGCCCCTCATCCCAACAAATTACAAAAACACACTTCAAACCTGTTTCAACAGGGATGTATTGACCTTATCTGAATTATTCGTACCTGCTGTCACTTATTTTTCTATCTCTCCACTGTCAAACAGGGATGGTATAGGGAATTTTTTTTGACAACAGTAGTGTTTTTTTGGAGGGAGTGGGAAAGTTTTGAGATCCCATTTGTTCTATTTATTCCCTACATTATTTATAATTATGTAGGTTTAAATTTAGTGACTCTTTCCTATTTGGCATCTTTTTACATATCAGAATTCTATTTATCAGTGTAGAATCACAGTCATAGAATGATTTGGGTCAGAAAGGACCTTAAAGATTACCTAGTTTCACCCCCCACCGTGGGCAGGGACAGCTTCTGCTAGACCAGGGTGCACAGGGCCCCGTCCAACCTGGCCTCAAACAGGGATTTCTCCCAGTGAAAGTTTTTAATCCCTTGCCCTGAATAACAGGGAGTGTCTGCTGCTTTTGTTGAGAATGTCAGAAGCTTGCAGGTTTGTTTGTGATAGATTAGCAGTATGTTTGCCTAGTTCTTCTCTATGGACATGAAAAAACCTATGCATTTATAGTTGTATTGCTTCTGTTGAAAATGTAATTCTGTCACAATTTATTGCTATGTCTGCAAGTCACACAATCCACGTTAACTCAATGACTTTGTCTAATTGAATCTGACTTCCTGCTTCCAGTAGGAATCCTTTGCATTACCTTCTGTTTTAAGAAATACTAAATGATTAATGGTGAATGATTACCACATGATAATTAACATTGTTAGTATGTCAGATATATACATACTGGTTAAATAAAAAATCTTTTATCTTTCTGTCTTTATTCTAAAAACCTAGTAAGTGTGAATATGCTTTTGGCAGAAAGGCAATTTAAAGTAAAAAAAATCTTGCCAGATACATGCAAAACAGCCTCTCCTATTAACTGTGTTGTGTAGCATTTTAGGACCTATATCCCATTAGGCAATTTCCTTCCAAATGTGTAGTACTGACAGAGCTTTCTCTTTTATTAGGATAGATTCATGTCAAGCCTGAGCTGGTGGATGAAACACAGATAAGTAAATATAGTAAAAATAATTCAGTGGTGCTCTTTCTATGTAATCTTTCCAACTGATAGCAGAAAAGAATGATTATGTACCTTTTTAAGAATTCTTTTCTGGGCAGTGGAGCTTTCAGTGTTTTCCAGAGTTTATTCTGTTTTCATCCTTGGAGAAACAACCTGCCTAGAAAAGTTCTTGAGCAACATGGTCTAATGTCATTGCTGATCCTGCTTTGAGCAGGAGATTGTACTAGAGATGTCTCAAGGTCTCTTTCATCTTGAATTATTCTACGATTCTAATATATGAGTAGAAGGTTTCTAAACTTTGAAGTTTCACTCTAAAGATACCCTTTAAGGTTCCAAAGAAACTGGAGAATCAGAACTTAATCTCCTTTTGTCAGAATTGTTCTAATAGTTGTAGAGTAAAGTGTACTTTCTAAATGATACCAAGAGTTTGTGGATTAAAAGCTTTAAGAGAAATTCCTAAAATTTGTGGAACAAGAAGAGAACATTAACAAGGAAGTATAGAAAAGATTCAATTGTATCCTAGAGGGTGGATGGCTATAACTGAATTTTGTTTCTTTAGCATGAGAGTGGTTTCTAAATCTAGCTCACCTCTGCTTGCCATAAAAAGGTAGGATGATGTCCTACTGACATGTTCTGCAGTTCATGTGAACCTGCTGTTAGATTTTACTTTTTAGATCCCAGAATATTCTTCGCGCAAAAGATTCTGTGTGGTGCTGGGGAGAAAGAGCCATTCCCACAGGAATGCCACCACCCCAGCCAGGCACTCTGGCTTACTCAGTGTACACTTCAGTTGAATGTTTCACCGGGTGTCCCTCAGTTGGCCTCAGCAGAGATTCCTTTTGGGAACAGGCTGCTGGTGGTTAACGAGGGTTGTTGTGCATTCTCGATGAGCTTCTACTGCAAGGCAGAACCTCTAACTTGTGATTCTGTAAGAACACCCATTGACAGAGTCCTCGTGATTCTCTACTCTGCTGGTTTTTATTGTAGTGTATCCAAACTTAAATTACTTTTCTGCATGTTCTTCTTTAATGTATTGTGTTGCTGCAGTGGCATTCTTTTCCTGTCAGACTGTTCACGAGCTCTGTACTTGTAGTTTGTTTTGAAAGAAAATGGGTTTTGTATAGGTACTTTCTTGTTCTTCAGTTTAGTCCCTTTTGTAATTTGTCACAGATTTTCACTCTTCCTAAAAGTGAACCAACCCAAGAAAACACACAGATAGCTCCAGCAATAGAGTGGCACAGCAGGAGCTAAAGAGATGTTATTATCAACAACAGTGGATATTTTACTGAGAGATACTCTAAAATGCATCAAGAGTTTAACTTCTATAACCACCACAAGAAAAAAATCTGGTTCTTTTCCAACCCATCAAGGGAAAAAAAAAACCAGTCAATATTGACAGACTGACAGCAAAGTTTACCAAAATAATCTTTGCCTACCTTAATTTTAAAAATGCATACATCTGAATCCTGGTTATATAGATATTGGGGTTGATGATAGAAAATTACTATCCATTGTCACAGCACTGCATTTGTTCAAAAGAATAAATGTTAATTATTGTTGTTTGAATTTCTGTATCCATAGAAAATTTAATTGTGTAATTTATTTGCAGGTTTTTAATGCAAAAACAGCAGAGCTCTTGAGTCACCATCAAGTTGAAATAAAGCAAGAATTCCCTAGAGAAGGGTATGGGTTTTTTTCATTTGTGTACATTTTGGTAGAGCATATGCATTTTTATCTATGAGTCATCAAAACTGAAGCTACTTAATAATTCTTAGTAGCACAGTATCTGCTATAAAAGACTGAGCAGAAAAAATGGCATAAAATAGCTCCCTCTTGGTGTCCAGAATGTGCCCTGAGTTACGGAAACTAAAAGTACTTGGTGTTTTCCTCTGGTCATTCATTTACATATTTAACGTCTAAACTTTGAAATTTAAAACTAAGGTTTAAATGAGACTTAACGGTGATAAAGCTGGTAGCTTTTAAAGTTGAATCACAGTCTTCAGCTTAGTCCATAAAAATATCTTCATTTGGTCTCTGAGATTTTGTTTGTTTGTTTATTCCTAGCTGACCTACTGTTTACTGCCAATGCCCTCTGTATAGAATAAAACAAAACAAAATTCTTTGTTTTCTGCAGATGATTTTTAGGATTTTTTTTGTGAAAATAGAGCTTACAGTTTAAAAAGGGTTTGAAATCCTTTATACTTTACGTAGATATGTAAAACATGTTTTGTATCTATAATTGTATTAAAATGCTCAGGTTGTTTTTCAGACTAATATTCTTTATTTTATGTAATTTTTTTATTAACTGGTGTTTACTGTTTGTTAAAGATGGGTGGAACAAGATCCGAAGGAAATATTAAACTCTGTCTATGAATGTGTGGAAAAAACCTGTGAGAAAATGAAACAACTGAACATAAACATCTCTAACATAAGAGGTACTTATGGGTAGAGGGCTTTAACATGCTCATGGTTGAGCAATTCAGGTACCATAGTTTTCAAGTTAATAAATAGAAAGGTGCCAGCATGTGCCAGCCTCAAACAAAATGTTAAATTGTATTTGAAAGCAGTTTTTTGGGGAGGAATTGTAAGAAAATAAATCCCTTGTGTGTATTAGCAATGCAGAATCTACAAAGTAGAATTAACCTAATCTTGTAAAATCAGAGAGACAGGTGATGAAGAAATTCTGAAATTTAATTTAGGACTTTAATTCAGGAAAGCCGTTTTCCGATGTTGTTACTGTCTCAGTTTGTGGCCAAAAAAGAGAGGTTTAGAGCATATAGGTTAATCAGCAAAGATTAATTCTTAGAAGTAATATTTCTAGATTGTACCTTGAAAAAGTTGGAAGTTTTTTATTTCCCATTTACTTTCCTCTTCTCCTTACCTGTTCCTCCCTCCTCTCCACCTCTCCGTTCCCTCCCTCACCCCCCCCCCAAAAGGGGAAAACAAACCTTCTGAAAAGGATACTTTCTATTTTGTCCTGAAGCCATTGGAGTCACCAATCAGAGAGAAACAACAGTGGTTTGGGACAAGACAACTGGAGAACCTCTTTATAATGCTATTGGTAACTATTATATTTTCTAAATATGTAATATCATAATATGAACATGTTGTGGAAAAAATGCTTTTGTAGTTTCCTGTGCAGATCTGGTTGTGGCCTAGCCTAGTAATTTCTTGGATTTTTTGATATCTGTGTTGTAAGATGTGTGTTTGTATACACACACCAGTGCAGTTTAAAATGCCTATTCCTTAAAAATTATTACTTAATAAATCACTTTATGGTTTTCAAAAAAATCCCCCAATGTTCCTGGGGGGTTCCTGGCACAAAATGCTCTGACTTGCACTCAATCACTTCCTTGGAAATTTTCAGGATGCTGTTGATTTGACTTTAAAGGAAAATCATGTTCAGTAGGTTTAATGAATACTTACTGATGACTTAATGAATACTTATTAATACTCAGAGGGTTTTTTTTAACTTACCTTAGCTTTTCAGATATTGTCAGCTGAAAAATGGCTATTGTCTAGAATTGGTTTTTTAGGTCATGTCAAGTGCCAGATATAGTTTGGCATAGTATGACTATAAAACCAGGACTCTTCTATAGTCAAATATATGTAGTTAACAGCTTTATCTTAAACCTAGCTATACCTTGATAACTCCAACATAGTCTTTTAGTTGAAAGTTTACATAGAAATAGTAAATAATCAACCTGGTATTTGTTTTAATCACAGTCATCTGCTGCAAAGATAACTATAAGCCTTAGTCACTTGCTTATATTCTGATAAAGTATATATCCTATTGTGGAAAATCCTGTTTGTTTCTCAGATCATTTATTCTTCTAAATCAAATAAATTTATCTAACCATTTTTAATTTTTACAGCAGTACCTTTAAAATACAAGGGCAATACAATATTCTTTCAACTACATGAAAAGATAAAAATAGACAGGAATTTACTGGCAAGGGCTGTGGTTTCACAGAAGCAGGCTGAACATGTCACTTTTTGTGTATTAAATCACTTGATCAGTTAATTTTATTCATGCTTTAGTGTGGCTTGACCTGAGAACCCAGTCAACAGTTGAACGTCTTCTTAAAAGAATTCCAGGAAAAAACAAAACTTTTTCTAAGGTAAGACATATTCCAGAACACTTAAATGCTAGCTGCTACAATATATAATTTTTTGGATATATGTGTTTGAAATTCCCCAAAAGAAAGTCAGTTGTTGTTTCTAGTCTCTTCTTAGCTTGTCAAATAATAAAAAATATACCTAAGACACCAATCTGAGACTAGAAAATTTTTATTTCCTTAAAATAAATGGTTAACAGTCCTTTAATTTCTCACTAGAGAAGTTAAATGAGTAATAGTGAGACCTAATCCTGTGGTATCTAGCCAATATTAAGTAAACACTACACACAAAAATTAAGATCAAGTGAAAAAAACCTGGGAAATAATTTACTGGTAAGAAATGTATTATCCATTCTCATACCTTAATATTGAAATTACTGCATCCCATCTGAGAACTAGGAAGATCGTTCATAAAGAGCAAATTCATTCTTTTTTATGAGCAAATATATAACAATTTGGAAACTAAATGTGTGCAAAAAGGTGTCACAGTTGTTTGATTAATACTGTCCTTTACTGATTGTATAACTATTATGTATTTTTTATATGTTTTCCTATGGGCAGGAAACAGATGTCAAAAAGTATATAACTTACTTGATTTTCAGGTTCTAGTAGGATACAAATTTCATCTTTCCTGTGTTGTCCTGCTCATTTTTGTTGTTGTTACTTATTGTCTAGTGATATGGAGATATCCTAGATAAGAGCAGCCTTCTGCAAATAACTTTTTCCACGTAAATCACCTTTGAACAGCATTTAGATCAGCTTTGATCTTTGTCCATTATTTCACTGGTCACTTGATTATGGTGTTTTCAGACTTGTGTGTTTTATGGTTAGTACTTATTTAAACAACAAGTTTGTGTAATTTCTCTGAGTTTTGTATCTTTTTTTTCCCTTACTGTCACCATTTTTATATATAACTACAGTATTTATGGAAAAGATGCTTGCATGGTGTTTCAATGATTTTTTCTTAATTTTACAGTTTAAGACTGGTCTTCCACTTAGCACTTATTTTAGTGCAGTGAAACTTCGGTGGCTTTTGGATAATGTGGAAGAGATTAGGAAAGCAGTTGAGGATCGAAGGGCTATGTTTGGGACTATTGATTCATGGCTTATATGGGTAGGTATTTGTGAATTTATTATCACTCTTTTTACAATGAATTTCCATATCATGCAAATGTCCGTGCATCTGATACATGATGCCCACTGATGACAGAATTATATCAATACAAGCCACTAAAGAAATTCCATTAAAGTTCCTTTCAAGATGAACTTCTACTGTCCCTGTACCAGTATATTTTTTTCTAGATGCTTTTGGGTAGTTTACCATTTTAAGTTGCCGTAAAATTTTGTTCACACTTTCAGAAAAATCTTGGACTTTAGAAAGGTGTATTTGGCCTGCTTCTTGGTTGTTATAGGAACGCCAGAGTTCCCAGTCCCAAGCTGAAAACTTTGTGATTTTGAATTATTTTTCATAATTTATTGAAGTAAACCTATATCTCTCCTTGACAACTGCTATGATTTATTTGTTCAGAGTTTGACAGGTGGAAAGAATGGAGGCATTCACTGTACAGATGTCACCAATGCCAGTAGAACAATGCTGTTCAACATTCATTCCTTGGAATGGGATCCTGATCTCTGCAAGTAAGCTCAGTTTTCCAGTAATACTGTTATTTAATTAGTTTCTAACTCATTTAAAGGTAACAATCTCTTATCCAAACTAATATCAGCAGTTACTGTTCTATTTGCTGTTGACATTAATAGCTAAGATTCATTGTTCTCCAGATGTCAAATTTACAATGGTCTGGATTAACTAAAAGTAGCAGAATTTTTCTGAAGATGGAGGCCTTGTTCGTGGAAACAATTTAGCTCAGGTGGTTAGAGCATGATGCTAAAAATGTCCAGGTTGTGGATTAAATCCCTTTACAGGCCATTCATTTGAGAGTTTGACTCAGTGATCCTTGTAGGTCCCTTCCAACTCAGAATATTGTGATTTAATTGTTTCTTTATTATTTAATCAAATTTATATGGCAGCTAGAATGATAGTGTCTCCATTTTAAATTTGAGTTTACTCACAAGTGTAACAAGTGTATTATTAAGATGTTGTTGGAATGAAATTTCCATGTAAACGAGTTGGATATGTCCTCAAAAATCGAAATATATGCTGTTTTACTCCAAAATTCAGTGTCCACTTTAACAAGTGGAAAAGCTTACAGCTATAGATTAAAACCTAAAATAAAAGAGTTCCTTTTATAGGTTTTTTTTCTTTATGGCATAAACTTATTTAAGAAAATAAATGCAAAATGCTCTCTGACTTAGCACTGACCATATAATATACATAATTTTTTGTTGTGCTCAGGTTCTTTGATATTCCTATGGAAATACTTCCAAACGTACGAAGCTCCTCTGAGGTTTATGGACTGATGGTATGTTTTCCAGTATTTGTGGGAAATTAATCTTGTAAAAATATAACTGTATCTATTTGGGTGTGACAGATTCTATAGATTAGGACTAATGGCTTTTTCTAGACCAGTATTGTTTGATTTATTATTAATATGCTGTTACCTAGTGTTATATAATATAGGAAGTTGAGTATTTGGTTACTTTAATCCAGCACCAACACTTCTGACACAGTGGCATCAAATTAATGAACTTCCAGATTGGATAAACTGGATGTTGTGATTTTTCATTCTTTTTCCTGGTAATTCGAGCTACTGTTAAATAAAAATACATGCATTTTGTAGTAAAGACAAGTTACAAGATTTTTTTTCTAAAATACAACTCTAACTTCCCTGGAATGTAAATATTTTTGCTAATGTGTTAATGGAATTGCCACTAGAAGTCATTGCTGATGTTTATTTATGTGAAGGTTGAATGAAAGTGAGTTGTATTAAGCTGAATGAGCAAGGTAAATGGAAAAAGATACTGCCTGACCACCAGAACAGAATTGCTCATCACTGTAAATGTGAACTTCTGTTTCTCTTCCCCTTTCTTTCCTTTTTTTTTTTCTTTTTCTTCCTTTTGCTGGCTGTAGAAAATCTGTCCTAGCCGGGTGAGTAGAGGCTTTCATTAGGCTGACCACCTATATCTTACCCATTCCGCTCAGATGCTGTGCATTTTCGTTGGTTTAAGGATTAGTAAAAGTGCACTTTCTATACCAATAAACTTGCTGTGTGTTTCCAAATCTGAGATAATACAATTAGAGTTCATGCCAAATTATTTCTAAAATTTGATCTCTGTATATGTGTTTGTCTTAATTTCCACACTGTTGAATACTTTTTTAGTATTTTAATACTTATTTAGTATTCAAAAGTGAGCTAAAAAATATAGCTACTGGCTAATAAATGTTAGCTATAACATTTTATAAATGAGAAAAGCTGTCCATTCTGTCTAAAAATATTAATTCTATGGTAGCTAAACATCAGATTCATGTAGAGTTTTTTAGTGCATTTATGAACAGTTATCTTAAATCCGGTTAATTAAAATGAGAATTAAAGAAAAAGAAATTCAGATTGGAAATACGCTTGCATGGCTTTACTGAAAATGCATTTTCACAATTGCACAGAGAAACAATTTAAAGAAACAAGCAGAAATGGTCAGGAAATAGTTAAATAATTAAATAAAATCTTCAGGATACCCTCACTAAATTTGCAGATGATACTGAGTTGGGCAGAAATGTTGATCTGCTGGAGGTCAGAAAGGCTCTGCAGAGGAACAGGCTGGAGCAATGGGCTGAGACCAATTGCATGAGGTTCAACAAGGCCAAGTGCTGCATTCTGCTCTTGGGTCACAACAACCCCAGGCAGAGACACGGGCTGGGGGAAGAGTGGCTGGAAAGGTGCCTGGAGGCAAAGGACCTGGGGGTGCTGTTTGGCAGCAGCTGAACATGAGCCAGGTGTGCCCAGGGGGCCAGGAAGGCCAATGGCACCTGGCCTGGATCAGCAATAGTGTGGCAGCAGGAGCAGGGCAGGGATTGTCCCCCTGTGCTCGGCACTGGTGAGGCCACACCTCAAATCCTGTGTTCAGTTCTGGGCCCCTCACTGCAAGAAAGGCATTGAGGGTCTGGAGTGAGTCCAGAGAAGGGAACAGAGCTGGGGAAGGGTCTGGAGCACAGGTCTGATGAGGAGCAGCTGAGGAGCTGAGGGTGTTCAGCCTGGAGAAAAAGAGGCTCAGAGGGAACCTTGCCACTCTCTGCAACTCCCTGAAAAGAGGTTGTAGCCAGGTGGGGTTGAGCCAGCCTGTCTCTTCTCCCAGGTAACAAGTGATAAAACAAGAGCTTTCATAGGTTGTCAAGAATTGGAACAGGCTTCCCAGAGAAGTGGTAGAGTCACCATCCTGGGAGGTACTTAAAAGATGTATAGATGTGTCACTTAGGGACATGGGTTAGCAGTGGACTTGGCAGTGCTGGGTTAACAGTTGGTTAACAGCTGATCTTGATGATCTCAGAGGTCTTTTCCACTTTAAATGATTTTATGATTCTGTAACTGGAATGTAACTGAATAACTGGTAGTGTTTGGAAGAAAGTCTATATGAGACTTAAGACACTGTGTCTTAAAATCAGGCATCTGTCTTTGCTTAGGATGTCACCACAGTCATGGTTTTTTTCCTAGTCACTTTACCACTTTGCACTTTTGCGTTTTACACTTGGCACTTACTGCACAGATTACACTGAACTGGATTTTCTGTATAGTAATATTTCAAGAAAATTTATGCTAGGAACTTTTGAGGTCACATAAAGTATAATTGTAAAATTTCCTGCTCTCCGTTCCTTAATGGTTGAGACATGAGCTACATTAAGCTGAAACAAAGTGTACACCTGAACTGAACCGTGTTGCTTACATGAGCCTTCTTTGTTTTCCTTTGAGCATAAGAAGTTTGCTTATTTTTCATTGCCTTCAATTCTAGTCATGGAAAGCTAACTCAGAGTTTTGCTTTCTGTTTTTCCAAAACAGAAATCTGGAGCTTTGACAGGTGTACCAATTTCTGGGGTAAGTCCTACTTCAGCTTAGATTCTGACATGACAACCTGGAACTGCATGAACATACCTTCACAGGGAAAAGCTTTAAAGATGAGTGAATCCTGCTATCAATTAATTTTTTGGGTTTTTTTTACTTCAGGTTGAACAGAAAGTAGACTTTTGAAGATTAATTACTAATTGGCTTGATCTGTTATTATTAAGGTCTGGCTGTGGAAAAACAAATTTGATCTTTAATGGATATGTGCAATGCTGTTGAAAATTTGGAATCTCTAAGCAAATGAATAACATTACAAAATAGAAGCAAGCTTTGCTTCATATCTACAAAGAAGTATATACATAATCCAGAAATGCTGGACAAATCTGCAGCTTTTTCCAATAACATGTATAAAGATAGTAAATTTTAGTTTTGATTTCTTTAAATTGTTCACCATAAGTAGCGCAACACATTTCATGTGCAGTTCTTACAGAGAGAAGAGTAATAAAAAGCATAGCTTTTCTCTGTAGGTTTTTCCTCACTTTCAATTACCTGTGTTCTACTAATGGATAAGAGTTATAGTCAAATATGTAATTCTTGTGAGGACATTTGCTAAAGGAAAAAATCTTTCACTTTCAGTGCTTGGGTGACCAGTCTGCTGCTCTTGTTGGGCAAATGTGTTTTCGAGATGGACAAGCGAAAAACACGTAAGCCAGTAGGAAAGTTATAAGATAAACACACTGCTGTATTTTGAATTTAGTATTATGTTCTCTTTCAAGCAACTGCCAAATGCTTTTGTAGGTAACATGTAATTACAGATCTACCTTTTGACTGTGTTGACCCACAAAGTAAACCATGTTTTGACTCTTATATAATGAAGATATTAAAGTTACATGGTTTATGAGGTATATTTTGAAACACAGTCACTGTGAGGAAAATCTCTGTGACAGGGGGGTTTTCATTTTAATGTTCTTCAAAACACAGATTGAAACAGTTGCAGTGTCATTTAAATTGTGACCTAAGGTTAAACAAATACAGGCCTGTGAGTTAGATTGCATAGACTTGAATGACACAGATTTGCTAGATGGGGAAAGGTCCATTTCAGTTGCAGTGCTTAGTTTTGCTTCTATGTCTAGCTCAGAGTGGAGAATTTTACATTTGCTTTTTCCTGTTTCTCAGCCTCTTAGTGTCCCTTGTTTAAAATAGCTGATCAGTTAAATCAGGCAACTGGTATAATCAATCATTGGAGGAAAAGCTCTCTGCTGAAATGACTTACTGCTCCATTTACACCCAAGTGCTTAACTAAGCATGTAGGGAGTACATACACAGTATGGGAGTTTCACAGGTATGATTATATATTAGTCTATCTTATTTTAATTTGTTTCTGTTATTGCTTTACTGTTTCTTTTTCCAAATATAACTGAAGGCTATTTCAGTACTGGTTTAAGATATTAATTCTGAGGGTTTTAAAAAGGTAAGGAATATTTTTCTCTACAATAATTTCTTAGAGTAACTTGGAGTGGTTTTGTACTCCTTATATTAATCTATGTTCTTGTATGAGTGTCTATGCACACACATATGTGATTTTGTCTTCAAATGGGAAACATGGCATTTTTAGAAATTTTTGAATGGTATACATTTAAAGAAAATCCTCTCTTTTGTGACAGGAACAAAGTTTCTTAAAATTTCCCCTGTAATATTGTGAAATATTTATTTTAAAAAGTTGCTCTTATAATCAGATTAAATTGAAGTAGGTAAACACTGCCATCAAAGAGGCATTTACACTTAGTTTTTAGCCGTATCTGCTCCTTGATCAAGTGTCAGACAAAAAATAGCCAGAGAGAGAGAGAGAGAGACATGTGACTAGATTTTTCAGCTTCAGTCTGTGTTAAAATCAACTTTTTGAGGATAGTTTTATCATCAGTTAATGGTAGCAAAACCTTCAAGGGTCAAAAAGTGGTGTCTTGATTCTTCACAGAGGACTCGTGGATTGCAGTAACATGTTATCCTTTAAACATCCTGGTTTTAACTTTGCTTTGCTTTCATGCTAGGTACGGAACAGGTTGTTTCTTGCTGTGCAATACAGGTCAGAAGGTCGGTTGCATTTTTCAGTTGTTTGCTTTTTTTTTCACAATCTGAAATACAACTGTATGTTAGCCATTCTTGGACTTATTAACAAATATATTGCCAGACATAGGGAAAAAACCACATACTGAAATCCGAAAGAGTAAAAGTAGTAATTTTTTCAAGGTGTTTCTGTAAGACTCCATTTCCTACCTCCTTAAGTTTCCAAACAGAACTTTGCTTAACAAGTTTCTTGCTCTTCCCTTGTATATGTTTCTTGTTGTCACCCAGACAGGATTAAGTGTTACGTTATTTAACCATGTGGTTTTTTTCTTGTCTTTTCTCTTTTATTTCTTCCCTTCATTTTCTCTCACTATTTCTTTGTAGTTGGAGTTGAATAAATAGTGCAAAACTGTGGCTTACTTTTCCTTTACATGTCCCCTTAAAGACCCCCAATTATTTTCTATAAGGAGGATGGAAAGATCTACAGTAGCTTGTGGAAACAAAAATTAGCATCAGCAATCTGAGCGTTCTATCTTAGGTGTTTATTTAGAGTGACTGATAATTTACTTTGTTAAATTTTGCATATTTCATTTGAAGGTTTGGTCCCTTGTTTATTATAATTTGAATGTTTTTATTTCAGTATTTTCAACCTCTGTTCATGCTTTACCTTTTCTTTCTCCTTTCCCCATGTAGTCTGTGTTTTCTGAGCATGGTCTTATAACCACAATAGCTTACAAAATGGGCAGAGACAAACCTGCTTTTTATGCACTAGAGGTAAGTTCCATAGTTTCTTGCCTTTTGTAATGATACATGTTCTTGTTTACTTCTGTTATCTGGTATTTTTCTGGTATCTTCAGCTGTGCAGAAATGAAAATAACTCTGTGTCATGTTTGTGTGCCTGAAGGCTTCTGTGTGGTTTTGGTTATCCCTGTCTCCAATCTATATAATGTAATCTAAAAAAAAAATGCCTTCATTGCATCATTTATACTTTCAGAGCTAGATGGCTAAAACATTTTTTCTGCTACTCAGTCTCTCAAATCTTTAATAAATATTATAAATAAAAAAACATAATTTTTTAAATACTAAATTTGGTTTTAAAAGGGGGGGAAGTACTAGTGTTTCAGTTATTACATCATAATAAAAGTCAAAGTTAAATGTTTTTTATTTTGTTCTAATGGATTTTACTTCTAACTTTTTCAAATCTTAATCAAATTTCTGGGAAAAAATCCTCTAACAATTTGGCTTTTTTACTTATTTGATTCAGGTGTCTACTTACAGAATTTAGTTTCTCAGTTCACCAAACAAGCCTGAGGGCATCCAAATTCTATAGAACATTGTATTTATGCTTAAACTTTGGGGTTCATTGTTCTAAAGCTCTGCTTCTGAAGCACAGATCAGCTGAGCACCTATTTGGCACCAAAGCTTTGTTTGGAACAGCAAATTATTCTGATTATTCTTCCATCTGTGCTGCTTACTGTGCTAAGTATCGTAATATAATAATTATTCTCAAAACACATACACTGAATGCTGATATTGAGCTTTTGTAGACAGACTGTGTTTTCCATGTGAAACAAAGACAACACAGGATTTTCTTCACTGTAAGAATAGTTTGGGGCTTATGGTACTTTATTAGGATGTGGGAGGCTGCATTCATTTCCCTTTCCTTCCCTGAAGAAAGTGAATCTTGCATTTGCCATGACCTGGCAAACTCTGGGATTTTTATTGTGTGTGGGTGTGTGAGAGGTTTGTTTTATTTTTAACCCATGTTCTTAAAGCAAGAACTGAAACTATCTTGAGAATGATTTGTATTCCTGCATGCTGAAACACCTGCACTTTGCTTCTTCTTCACCTCCAAGTCTTTAATGATATTCTCTGAAAACATGGCTTCAGCAGAAGCTGTTAAGTATGCTTTGTCTTGTATCCATGCTAGAATCGTCTACAATCTGGAGACACTGGTTGAGACACTTTGCAGAGAGGCAAAAAATGTGGATTCAGCCTTTTCCTTTAATCAAACTGGTATCTTGTAACTGTAATAGACAGCTGCATAGAAAACACTTGAATGAAAATATAATGCTGCTCCTGATTTACTTGAAGCTTAGTCTAGTGAACTTGGCTTTGGGGTTAGATGCGAGCCATGCCATCCATCTGTGATGTGATGAAGCCCTTCAGGGCCAAAACAGAGAAATTTTGCTGGCAAATGCACGAGCGCCTAAATTTTCTGTCTTTCTGGATGTTTGTATTTAGACTAGACATAATTAGTCCTGTTTTTTTAAATCAAAGCATAAAAAATTTAATGTGTCAGGAAAAGAAGTCTGAGGCTACTGAACCTCATAACTGTATATTCAGAAGCCATAAATTAGAAAGACAAGACTGCTTAGGAAATGTCATTGTAGCTTCCCCTCATGGCAAAAAGCATACAATATGCACCTTTTCTACATGGAGTCTGTGTAACAGGCTGCCCTTTTTACATGGCAGTCTCCAGATGCCAAGAAACTTTGTGGTTTGGTTGTGAGCATTCTTGGGAGTGCTTCAAGCTGTGACTGTGAGCCTGCAGTTGGAGGCCCCAGCGTCCCCTCCTCCCCTGCCCTTTAAAAAAGCAGTGCAAAGCTACCAGTTGTTGTCTCCTAACGGAGTGACTTTGTTTCCTTCAGGGATCCGTTGCAATAGCTGGTGCTGTTGTTCGTTGGCTGAGGGACAATCTGGGTATTGCTAAGACTACACAGGAAGTTGGTGAGTATGGAGGTGTTCAGTTTTTTAAGTTTTCCAATGTCACGATGTCTCTATTGGTGAATGAAAGCTCGAAATATTTAGGTAAAGAAAAGATGGAAGGTGTTTAAACACAACAGAAATTTACTTTGCATCCATGAGCTCACTGTTATTAATACATGTATTTCATAGAGCCTATCAACACAGTCATGGAAACACTTTGTCAGCTTTGCTCTGTTGCAATCTGTACAGTTTAGTAGTTTTCTTGGTAGCAGATATTCAGGAGGATACTGTACTTACAGAGTATCTCCTGGTTTTATGCAGTGTTGAAGCTTCCAGAGCCAAGAGTATTTAAGTCTGTATTACAGAAACCAGCCTATATTTGATCCTAAACCTATGTATTCTTGTCATAAACGTGAGAACCTGAGGCTCTGCATGTGCAAATATTTATGTAGAAGGCTTCATATCCATTGAGGTAGGGATCTCAGTTTGCAAAGTCATCTCTTTAAGAATATGTGGAGGAGGGTAATCTGTTTTGGCTAAGAATGCAGCAATCCTTTAGCATTTGTGTAGCTGATGTTTTCTGATTCAGATGAACCGAAACAAGCGGGTTTGTAACATAAAAACTAGGAACATGTCAAAATATGGAAAACAAAAAATGTCAGAAGCTTGCAAGAGCAAAAGTTTGAAAGTTACCGATTTAATGAGATTTAGGATTAAAAAGACATTCATTACGTATTTTTAATAAATTGATATCTTACTCAAAGGTGGGAAAAATTAGAATTAAAATTTTATGTAAAACTGCAAAGATTTAGCAAAAACTTAGAGCATCAGTCTGTTTTTCTGAAAGAAATCTTTGAAGATCATGCAGAAGAATATAAATTGCTGTCACATAAATTAGCTAATTGTTGAGACACTACAGTACCTCTTTACAAGTTAGTTTAGACCTTAAGAAGGTTGAGTTTCAAGACCTTGAACTTCGTCAGTGTTGTTAAAGTCATGTAGGGATTCATCATCTCTTTCTGTTTCACTGAACTTGTCTGTCCTTCTGCCTTCACTCTTTTGTTAAGTGGAGTCTGTATGAAAGTATCATTTTAGAGTTTCTGAAAATGATCAATGTAAACAAGAAATTTGCAAAAGCAGAAAGAAAATGCTCTTCTTTCTTGTTACAGGAAAGAGCTGTTCATTAACATTATCTAAATGTCTTAATATAATTCTTAAAATTACAAATATTTCGGTATTGAGGATTTCATACATCCACAATTATTACTCTCATATCAGGAAACTTAAGATTTCCTTATAGCTGGCCTTGTGATTATATACATAAGCTGACAATTTAGAGCTTTAAATCCATTTGAAAGTAATGGGAATTTAGTTCTTAACTCCCGTTGGTCTTCATCCAGTTTCACTTGCTTTCCTTGACTTAAACGTGAGTAAAGTGTGGCCTTCTGGACTGCTTTGAAGGTTGCATTCTTTACTCACAGGATAGATAACCTTTGAAAACCTCACAAAATCTGGGTCAGAATATTGAGTACACAGTTTTGGGTTTCAGTTTTGATTTTTCATTTTGCGTTTTACATTTTCCACAAGTCCCTATGCTCCATCTTCCATTCATCTTGTTGCAAAAGGAAAACTGGTTAACAAGGAGCAGAGTGCCAGTATTAGTTGTATTTTCTAGTTGTATACATGGCTGGATTATGTTTGTAGCTACCTAAGGTATCCTGAATATTTTTCTTATGTAAATAATAACACTTTTAAGTGCCATATTTAAGTGTTGGTACAGTTGTGAAAAGCTAAGTAAGTGTTTTGTATGTGCATTAGAAAAACTGGCTGCGGAAGTGGGAACTTCTTATGGCTGCTACTTTGTGCCAGCATTTTCAGGACTGTATGCACCATACTGGGAACCCAGTGCAAGGGGGTAAGGATCTGACTGAACACTGCATTTGCAGGGGGATTTAATCATTTTACAAATACCATTCCTTACAGGTATGTGAAATTGTCCCTTTTTTTGCCTTGATGTGTCCAGATACATCATTCTCTGTGGTATCTTCAAGAGTTACTGTTTTTGTTTTCCATTTAACCTGTTCAAAACAGCAACTGCTACTGGAAGGAAAAGAAGGATTAGCTACCCCAGCTACTCAGTCCTCTCCCCTCCTTGTCCCCCTCCTCAAAAAAAAAAACCAAACCAAACAGTATGGGGGATCAGGGCAGGGAAAACAGTTTCTGGTTTTGAAAGGATTTTCATCTCACTAAGGTAAAAGGTCTGCATTCCTGTGAACTGTCAGGCAACAAAAGGAGTAAAGGAAGAACTTAGTGCTGATTAGTGTTTTTGAGTTCTGTTTCAGGCTACTTTGCCTCCTTCCCCTTATATACAGTTTTCTTTCCAGTCTATTGAAAATTCTTTTCTACTTCTTTTTTCCAGTCCCTTTCCTGGTAGTTCAGACTCAGCCATCTGGTAATTGTTCAAACAATTTGTCTTTTCTGCTCTTGTGAGCTTGCCTACTTGTTGTTAGAGTCACAACATGCCCTGGCAGTCATGGAAGCATAACAAATATAAATATAAAATAACTTTCCTAAAGTGGGAAAAGAAGTCTTAAAGGATATCTCCTTCCCAAAGTTTCAAGTAGTTGCATCTTTAGAATTCAGATGCTTCTTGTATGCAGGGAAAAAGAAAAATCTCTGAGTTTGATGTTTTTACAGTTTTTCATATCACAATACTTAACTTTTTAATATGTAAAAACTGATCTTTGGAGGACTAACAATGAAAAATGTCCTTTAATATCTTTGAATTTGCATGTATCCATCAGTATTTCTGTGTAGTACCATGTTGTTCCTCATATGTTGAAATAATAAAGGATGGTTATTTGCTCTGCAGTTGAGTACATTGGCAGAATTCAGCTTACTCATTGTTAGATGTAGCATAATTCCCATATCCAAAAATCTCTTTGAAGACTCAGAAGCAACTGATGATCAGACTAGATCTGAAAACAATTTCAAACACTTGGAGCACAGCACTGACATATATGGGCTTTTCCTTAAGATCTGAAAGCATTAGAGAATTTATTAAGAATTTAGTGGTAATTTATATTATTTTTTAAAGATTAATCAACCTCAATCATACTTTTTTTTTCCTTAAGAACAGACTAGAATTTATGGGGATGTTTGTGTGTGCATATGGATAAATATACATCCATCTGCACACAGATTGGAAAAAAAAAGTAATTTATGGCAACTATATTGATTGGACCCTGAAAGCACCCTGTTGGGAAAGTAAGAGATTTTAGATTAAAGAAAAACAAGCTTTTTAATATTAAAAAATAATCTTCTTAGACAGAACTGAATGAGATATGAATTAGGAGACTTAGGTGTGAAGTATAGGTTTATGTCTGATAAAGAAGAGTATCCTAATTGGGTTTTTTTCTCTCTTCAACAGTATCATCTGTGGCCTCACTCAGTTTACAAATAAAAGCCACATCGCGTTCGCTGCACTAGAAGCAGTCTGCTTTCAAACACGAGAGGTAAAGGCAAATTGGGTCTTCAATTCATTGTAAATTAGTGTGATAACAGAAACTGTAGCTCTTCAGGAAAATAGGAGATTTAAAAGATTTAGTGAATATTAATCATATGCTTTATATTGTACTTGGATGCTATTCTTGTCTTGTTGCTGATGTTGAAAACTTGCTTCTGTGCTAAAATTGAGTGGTACATTTTTTTGGAGTGGTAATGCTGCTTTTTATCAGCATGTAAAATAAGGTGAACATATTTTGTGAATGTTTTGAGGGGCAAAACATAGAACCATTAAAGTGAAGGGACCAGTGACAGAACTACAAAGTTTCATTAGTGTAGGAGACTACACTTTATATTGTCTGCTGTGATAGAGATGGGTTATGTTGCTTTTGGTACACAAGAACAAAAATAAGTTAAAGCAAGACAGCAGCAAACGTACCAAGGGAAATCTGGATTCACTTCCTGCCTGTTCCATCCTTCACTACCTCAGCTGGCATTGTGCAACAGCCAACCAAAATTCTCACAGAGGAAATTAATGCCCCAACCAAATCAAAGGGGTTGATAGCAGTATGAGCATTGAATCTTTATATCACCATCTACTCCTCCCTGTGTTTGCAATTCATGTGTTCTGTGCAAATACAGGAGGAAATTAAATCCTTAGACATCACTGGATAACCATCAAGCCTTAATTTGATTACATGGATTAGACTGCTGTGATTTAAACATACTTATTTTTAAAATAATACCCAGCACAAAGATGGGAGATGTAAGATGAGGACAGCAGTATGCTGTTTCTTTAGTGGCATAGAATAAAATACTCATGGAACAAGATAGACAGGCTTCTGCTTTTGAAGCTGTATTGACAGCTTCTGAGTCCTCAGAGATTTGTGAAGGAAATTGGAAGTAGCATTCTACTTCTTTAAGTCTTGGACTAGAAGTCAGGATAAAGTTATAGGCAACTGAACCGATTTGTTGTCTGCTCCTCTTTCCTTGTCCGTCCTCCCATCCATTCCCTCTCATGTGACAACTCGGTGAACTTTCCAGCAGAAAATTATCCCTATTTTGCTGGGCTATTTTTCTGCTGGATTAATGACCTCAGCTGCCTCACAGAGGCATGCAGCAAATGTCAGAATGGAAGGCTGAGCATGTGGCTGGGAGTAGGAGAGAGTGGAGTAAAGCTGTCAGAGTGAGTGAGGGTGAAGTTCTCTCTTTGAACAGATCTAACACTTCCCCATACATTACTCACTGTGCTTTTATCACAGTGACAGGAGTGCCTGATCAGGCACTGGACACTCTTAAATGAACAGATTAAGTCATAGCAACACAGATAAAATATATATATGTGCTTTCTAGAGATGCATCATTAGTTCTGCTTTGTCAAAACCAAAGTTCCTTTAATTCCAGTAAAAATGGAAGTCTTCAGGAAAACCCTCAAATGTCACATTCATTGGAATTCTTGCCTGTTTTCATTGTGACGTTCACTGCTTCTGAGTACCTTGTTATCCAAAAAGCTTCTTCCTTATGCAGACAGATGACACTTGTTACATTTTTTTCTTCCAGAAGGCATTTTGGAAAAATAAGCAATTATTCAGTTTTAAGAGCTGTACAATGCTGTCATTAGGCAAAATTTGCATACTTGGATCCTTGCTCTTCATCCAACGTCCATACAATAGAGATAGCAGCAGCATGATCATGATTTGTTTTGTTCCTTCATCCCTTCCTGGCTTCTAGCATTCTTTTCATATTTTTAATCTCTGCTGAGTGTGTGCTAATCCAACATGCTTTTACACAGTGGTAAACAAACCCAGAGCCTCCAACAGTGCTGAAGTTCTGAATGGTAAAAAAGGCAGATAATATTGCCTTAGACAAATGTAAAATGGTATCTGTGAAGAAAATAAGTACTAGAATAGTACTGCCAGCAAGCTTTGCTGCTGTGCTTTGAATCCTGTTTGCCAGTTTATTTCTAGTGCATTGTACAGTTGCAGGCCCATGGGCAGAAACTGCTGCCATGAAAACTGGCCTTACTCTCCTTACCTTGTAATTTTTAACCTTTATTTATCCTGGGCAGTTGCTTTCATTCCTTTAAAGATTTTTCTGGTAAGGGACCTTGCTGGCTTAATTTCTGGAAATGGGGAAAAAAATCTGCTGGACAGTTAATCTCCATGTAGTTTTCACTATTTTACAAGCCTACAATTTTTTGTTCTTTTTTAAATAGCATAATAGACTCTTCTTGGTAAGATTTGTATTACTGAGTACTATTTAGCTATAGAACAGGGCAGAATGTGTTGTAGTTTTGGTCTTTTTAAGTGGTCTGTGTTGTTTTGTCATTTAAGCTGAGAAATACACACCCTTTTTTAATTTAAATACACTGAAAAATTACAGAGAGAAAGTCATTCTGCACCTGTTAATGCCTAACTTATCAACAAAAATTATGTACTAACCTTAAAAAATGTAAATGAGGTATTTAATTGACTGCTCTTACAAAACCCTACAAAAATACAATTCTGTATTTAATGGTGCTTGTAGGGTAATGCCATGGTGTTACCAGTAACTAAGGCTTGAGGCAAGTCTGATGTTTTTAGGAAACCCTCTAAAAAGCACATTGAGAGGTATCAGTGAACTAAATACTCCATCTTAGTTAATTATCCCTTGCAAACACTTCAACACTTTTCAGCTATTGACTGTGCCCAAAAGGAAAAATTTTACAAAAAATTTCGCTAACAGTTTATTTTTGCTGTCTATCTTGTTTGATATAGAATTCTCAGCTTCCAACAACTAATTGAAAATATTTGAAGAGGCTGCTCTTTCAAAATGTTTCAACATTCCTCAGTTCTTATTGAAGTGTCTTCCAGATTGCCAGTCCAAATGTTTTAATTCTTCAATTCTTTAATCCATCAAATTAGAGAAAGTACCTAGACAAAGGGTGATCAGCTGAAAGACTCAATTTTTTTATTGCCACTTCCTTTGCCAGCTCTGATAAATTTTCACATCAGCTTCTCCTGAAATTCTTCTCAGGCCACATAAGCAGCACATAAGCTATATCTAGAGCACCTGAGAAGAAAGATCTCGTGCACTAGGATTTCTGTAATGAATAGAATGCATGTGCTGTATATTAAGCAAAACCATGTCGTCATTACTTCTGTTTTGCCTTTTAATATACAGGGGAGAGGAATGATCTGCTTAACCCTCTTCAGCAAATGCTGAACTATCAGTGTTTTACACTCAGAGGGTATCACAGAGGGTATCAGACCACTTCTGTGCAATTAAATTGTAACATCTGTTACTCATATTTTAGATTCTAGATGCCATGAACAAGGACTGTGGGATTCCACTGAGTCAGTTACAAGTAGATGGAGGAATGACCAATAACAAAATCCTCATGCAACTCCAGTCAGACATCCTCTGTATTCCAGTAGGTAAGATGAATTTACAGCTCCCATTTTCCTTTTAGTGCTGAAAACAACATTGGTTTGTAGTGGCTGTTGAGAGAAAATTGGATGGCTTGCTTTGTTGTTGTATCTTTATAGATGAGTAAATCTTTAGTTCTGATGTTGTCAAGGTGACTCCCATTAAAAATCATTCTGGTCTTCTCTGTGGTTTGCTTCAGTAAAACCATCAATGCCTGAAACAACAGCTTTAGGAGCTGCTATGGCAGCAGGAGCTGCAGAAGGAGTTGGAGTTTGGAGTCTGAATCCTGGAGATTTGACAGCAGTGACATGTGAACGATTTGAACCACAGATAAACCCAGAGGGTAAAACTTTTTCATGTTATCTGACTTGCAAACTTATTTTTTTCACAGATGTTGAAAGGACTGGTTTTGGATACTCTTCTTTTGGTTTTAAAAAGCCTACATTAATTATTGCTTTTTAGGTAGCTATCTTTCTCATCAGTTTTTAAGTGCTTGTAGAGATGGAAAGCATGTACTTGACATAATTTAATGCAAGATAAATGCTGTTTTGTCTTTTCAGTTATTTCTTAATTTTTGGTACATAATTTTGTCTTACCATTTTGATTATAATTACTTCTAAAATCCCTGCTTCAAGACAGCATTTTAAGAGTTTCTACATAAATGTCAATTACTTCATTTTGTTCTGCTTGTAAGTCTTATTGGTGGACATGAAGAAAATTTCTTTTATTTCTTCTTGCTATGAATGACTGCTGGGTTTGAGGTGGAGATTTTCTGTATTCAAAAAAGGATTTTATATTACTTTCTCTGTGCAAACAAATGATACCAAGTAAAAGAGTGAAGAAGTCATATTGTCATACTCTTAAATACTTGTATTCCTATGCATTGAGAGGCTTTTCTGTTTGCTGATTTCTTAATTTCAGAAAGCGAGTATCGCTATGCCAGATGGAAGAAAGCTGTGATGAAATCTATGGGATGGGAGACATCTGAGAGTCCAAATGGTAAACCAAAAATCATTGCAGGTCAAGTATTACTAGTTAGCCAGTTAGCCTAGGTAGCTTATATTGCTTTTGTTGACCTTTTCTGTTCATACCATCTCTGGACCGTTATAGTGATTTAAAGATCATTACTTAAATCCACTGTGGAAACAAAGCAGGAAAATAGATAGCTGAGCCTTCCTCCTGAAAGGAGGGAACAAGCAATATTTTATAGAACAACTGCAGGTTTTGCAGAATGGTACTGGTTTACAAAAGAAAAAAAATCTCACCTACAAGACTAGACACAGCACAATTCTAAGAGCGCAGAGATTTTGTAAACTTTCTTGTACCATAACCTCACACTGCAAAGGAGAAAAGTTCCATCCTGTGATTTTTCCTGCTGTATCTTGCCTTCATTATTTGCTGTGTAGGAAGGAGGGACTGGTATCCACATCAAAATCTATTTGACCCTTAGAGGGTAAAAGCAAGAAATTATCATAAAGTAAAGAATTACACAGACCTATTGTTCACATACAAAAATGTGAAAACATTTTTGAGGGGCTGAACAAGATCATTCTTCTGAAGTAGAGGGCTTTCTCATCTGTCACGTTTGAATTAAATTAAACCTGCAGTCTTCTGTGATCTATAATTTGAGTTTTTATTTTAGGATAAGTTTTTAGTTTTTATTTTGGGATAAGTTTTTAGTCCTGAGTAATCCTATAACACATCATTTATAGGCTTTGTCTTAATTTAATTTCCCTTTTATTGGAAAAACTATTAGAATGAAAAGTATTAAGTAAAGAATCCTCAAAATGTAAAGTCCCCCCACTATCCAAAATCCACATTTGGAGCCCTCAAGCTGCATGTGGTCACTTTGTTCTTGAAAGCTAAAATTTTCCTTTTGCCATCCTATATGTTGGTTTAAGTATTTTATTTAACACTGTGGTTTACAAACAATTCTGCCAAGGATATTGGAAAGGGAAAGAGGTAATTTAACTTGAGCAATATGATTCACTTCAGTATTGACCTTTATGATTTAGTACTCTTACATCTAACTTGATGCTTATCTTACTTATATATCTTTATTTCCTTTTGAAGGATAAAAAAAATCTGCCTTGCAGAAAATAAAACTAGGGTTTTTTTCTTCAATTCGTGTGAAGAGATATGTTTATCAAAACTTACTTTAGTGATTATCTGCTCTAACACCTGGGAGGGAAAGTGTTATTTTCCTTAGTTCTTTGATACTTTAGGGATAGGACTGGAGAACACTAGAAATAGGCTCAGCCTAGATAGTGCTTGAACTCTTACAGACAGAACCTGTTTTGAATTATTATGGGGTTTATGCATATTTTTTTTAGTTCTTCTGCAAATGTCACTACATTTGTTATTTTTTGCATATTTAACACATGTATTGCAATTTATATATATATTTCTCTTTTGATTTGCTTGACTGGAAACATCGTCCCCTGGATGCCATCAGGTGACACTAGTATCTTCTCTAGTCTGCCTTTGGGTATTTTTATTATGAGTAGCATGGTAATGTTAATCGGAGCAAAGTTCATCTCAGGTTAGTTATTATTTGAACTAGAATACTTTAAAAACTATCTGCATTATTTTAAGTTTTGGGGTTTTTTGTATTCCATCTGTCTGTTTCTAGCAAAAATGACTGATGCTTTTTGTTGTTCATGCACACAAACATTTGAGGGTGTGAATCAGGCATAATGTACCTGAGGGAACCAAGGGAATGCCATCTCAAATCCATCCTCATGTGCCATTTAATTTGCAGTTGTTGGATGCACATGAAACCTTGGAGTCCCCCCTCGTTTTGTGTGCACATTTATAAAAGATTGCACACATTTATAAAAGGGGTTCAGGTTGGAGCAGCCTAGCAGAATTATGCACTGCCTGCTTTACAGTGTGCATTGCAGTTAGAATAAGGTTCCTTTATCCTGTATTTTTTCTTGCACAGTTTTTAATTGTTTTGAGGATCTTGTTTAAATTAAGGGAAAACTTTTTCTTCTGTCCCTGAAAGGCTTCATGCACCCATTTGGTTTTTCTGGACCCCTTTAAACTATTGTATTATTAGAAATCTTCATCCACTAAATCTATAAAACATTCTTCTTGTACTTTTCTCTTGATGGATAAGTGAATTAATTTAGTCTAAAAAGAAGAGACCCTAAAAGGCCTAGCTGCAAAACTGGGAAGGGACTGTGTGCATATGCAATGAAGCTGCATCTTCAACCTGTTCACATACTATTTATTTTAAAAGAAAATTCTTGATATAGATGACAGTGTTAGTTACTTGTGCCAGAAGTTAGACATTTCATTAAGATATTCTTACAGTAAGAAAAGGAAGTTTATTTGATGATGTCATTTATTCTGTTTTGCTGCAGAATTTCCTTCCAAATAAAGTATTTTACAGTATAGGCATTGTTGCTGCTTAGTAAGCTGTTTAGGGCTTGTTTAGTTTTCTTTTTTTGTTTTGGTTTTGAAGGGATAGGCATGGGGTATTAATTAAACAGACAGTTGAGGACTCTAGCATGCTCCTGTGATGATGTATTTGTATTTTGTTTCTACTCATTCAACCTGAATTAACTATTCAATTGTAATTTTCCTTGCATGGAAGAGATGGTTGCAGCTTGTAGGAGAACTAAAATCAAACTAAACAAGTGCTAGCCAAAATCAAACTGAACAAATGGGTTGACAGTGATTTACTAACTCTGGCATGTATCTGTGAGTGAGAAAGATCTGTATTATGAAGAATGACATAAAACCAGCTGTGAATAAGTGGGTAAATTTTTAACATGCTGAACAAAGTAACATGAAAATAAATTCCAGGTCAGGTTCTTCACCACACAGAGGGTACCTAAAATAATATGGAAAATCAATGATAAATGAGCAGATAAGCAACTTAAATTCTGGGATTGCTTTTTTTAAACAACTAATCAGTAACTTGCATATTAAACTTACACTTCAGGAATTCATAGGAAAAGATTTCTTTTTCTCCCTTCCTTAAGCTTGTCAATGCCTTACTGACCTACAAGTGGGAAACATATTCATCTCAACTCACTGTGGCCTTTAGAACCCATTTTTGACCTAGTTTTCAGATAACACTATCTATCAATATGGTTACTGTGACCATGTGTATATAGTTATACATACCAATAAAATTATATATGAATATATTGCATTGTTATTTACATGATAAGCTTGGAGACAGGAGAAGTTGTAAGAAATTTCCTGGTCTTTGTTTTAAAATTGATGAAGTCTCAAAAGGAACAGCAACAGTGATGTTACATACAGGCTGTAGTTTTGCCCAGCTGTGCATTAGTGTAGAACATGAAATACAGAATTTGTGTTGTCAAAGGGAGCAGGGCTGCTTCCCCCTGAAACACTTGCTCTGGTAAATATCCTTTTGTCTTTAAAAGCCAGAACTTGCTGACCAGGTTTTCCTTCTAATTCTGAATTGAAATGCCATTTAATTAATTTGTTACATTTTATCTTTTAGTGAGACACTGTAACTCCAATGCAGTCATCAGAGTAGTAGGTTTGAGGATTGAATTTAGGGAGGATTGAATTCATCCTTCATGTGCTGAAACAGCAGTAAGTCTTGCATAGCAACAGTGCTGATGTTGAACACGTCTCTCTAGGGCAGGGCCATGATTTTACAGCTACTGAAATGTGAAGGAAAAATCTGCTGTGCCAGAATAGAGAACACTAACTGCCATTTACAGAACCGCTAAACTGCCTTTTCATGTGGCACCTGATGACTGAACAATACTCTAATTAGTTGTATAATTTCATAATTTCATCAAAATCAGGTCAATTACTCGTACGTTATTTTATGATCTTCATTTTTCTCTCCTGTAGAGAAATGGTTGGTATAATTTCACTATTGAAGCAAGCCTCATGCTAAGATTTTTTTAAGTCTTTCATACTCATTTTGGAAGTGGACATCCGAAAGATTTCAATATATTCCATAGCCTTACCTTTTTTTTTTTTTAGCAGGGGGTGGGTAGGAGTTAACTGAAAATGATCCTATCTTTTATTAGATTCAAATTTAAATAAATGTCTTTGTGGGCTTAAATTATCATCTCTCAGGTGAGGTATAGTGGGGATTGGCTATATATGGGATCTTATGTGACATCTGGGGTATAAAGTTCTTTGACTTTATTCCCACAGAATGAGATGTCAGTGCTGATATTCTCCCTCCTTAAATACCCGGTGGGTTTTTTTTTTAAGATTCTATTTTTCCCTTTTAGTTTCTTGTGTTGTGATATTTACTGCCAAATTGCATACTAATTTATATATAGGATCACTATGCAGTTCTACAAGGTAGTTGCAATAATATTTCCCAAATTTCTGAAAGCTGCACTCATATTCTGAATAAAATAATCTTAGATTACCTTCCTTCAATTCTTCTACTTGTTAAAAATTTACCCATATTAATAGTGTGGTCTCTGCTCTCCTACTGTGTGCACATCCCACACGCTTAAGAGCTGTCTTATCTGGTGTGACAAGACATATTAATTTGTAATTGCAATAGTTGAAAACAGAAGTTGGTTTTACTGAATTCCTCTTATAGCTCAGCTGCGTTATAGAGTGGTACTAATGTTTTAGAATAAGTTCTGTGTTCCTAATGCACACATTTTCTTATTTAAGGTAAATGAGGCTACTTAGTGGACTCACTGGATGCAGCTGATTTTTTTGTTTCGGTTTGTTTTGTTGTCTGAAGAGATTCCACCACCAACGTGATCATGCTACTTTTGTGGTTCAATCTATTCATGAATCCATCTGTCACCAGTCCCTGAGTAACTTCCCAGTGGTGCACTGAAAATTCAGTCTTCAGCCCTTCATTGCTCTGTTCCCTTGCCCAAATCAACTCCAAATGCACTGGAAGCCTTTGTGTGGATTATTTCACATCATCCTCTAAAATTTCACAAGCCCCAGCTTTGTCTGAGAAAGTGGTATGAAAAAACCTGCAATCTCTGAGGTAATGATGGCAGATGTTTAGCTGTCCTTTTCAGGAGTTTGGTACTACATGCAACACACTTCAGAAAGTTAATGATGCACCATGAACTTTGTAAACATCTTACAATTATTCCAGCTGCTGTGAATTACTTTTCATATGTCAGTGGTTGCCAAAGATGTTTTATTGTAGTTGCCGCTGGTCTGAAACACCTTCCATGGTACAAACCTTTTAAACACTAGCCCAAGATGGATTACCAGTAGCACACATTGCCACTGGTTTGGCAATGAGGAGTTTGCTGCTATGGTCCACAGAGTACTGCTGAAATGTTCAGTTACAAGGTTCAAAAGTTGAGTTTGGCTCTGGCACATGTAGTCACTTGGCCCATCATAAGTATTTACAATGCCAAGTCCTGTAGTTGTACCTTTAAAGAGAAGAGAGAAAATACTGTTTTGGTTACGGCCGGGTTTCATCTTGTGGTTTTGTGCTAGCTTGGAAAGACAAGTTTGGTGCAGCATGCTATTGACAGGACAGCTGCTTGGTCCTCAGCAACCGATAACTCTTCAAACTACTCTGTACAGTGCACTTTTCTTGACCAATACTGCATATATTTTGTCATCCTGCTTAAGTGACTATTTGTTACACTTTAGAAAGTTGAAGCTAACTTAGTTTTCATTAAAAAGGGTCCACTCCATACTAAATATCAGTGCTTTAGTCTTGATTTCATTTAGTGTATCTCAGGGACCAAAATCTCCCTTTCAGTTTCCATGTCCGTAGGTTTAACTGCAAGTTGTTGCAAAATATGCTGGGACAATCCAAAACCCTGGCTGGTGGAGTAAGTACTTGGCACTTGAAATGGGCCACTGGAATTTACAGACAATGGTGACAACTGAGTCACATCCACCTTGAAACCTTTTGTTTTCCACATGAGAGGAGTGAGATAAGATTATTATCTTCAGCTTTCCTGTTTGTACCAACAGCACCCCAAATGCCAGCCTTATTGGTTAGGTCAAGGAAATGGTGTTCTTGTATAGTGTCATTAGATCAGTATGGAATGGCAGCGAGGTTAAATGTGGGAACAACGTGGAGAATTTCAAAGACGTGTTTAAATGCACTAGGAGTTAAAGGGAGTGGTTTTTTGTGTGCATTTGTTCTTAAAAATATTTGTCTTTAACAAAGTTTTTCTTTGTTAAACTATGATTAGAGGCTTAGTTTTTAAAAGGATGTTATATATGTCTGAAGCAATGAATTGCACAGAAGTTCAGGTCTGTACAATATATTTAATATCAAATGCATATTAATTGCCTTTTTATTGTCAAGTGCAATGACTTTTGAAAATGTGACTTTTAACTTAGAGAAGGAACATTTTTCGTCCTGTGGTTGCATGTATAACCTCAGCAGAGAAGGGACTTTGTACACAGGTGAAAATATAACAGCATCATTCAAATCCTGTCTCTCCTGTAAATACTCACATGTGAAGTATGATAGCCAAAATTTTATTATATTAGTGTGTATACAAACTGGTGCTTCCAGTTTGTATTGGAGAGGTGGAGTAAAAAAAGAATATGATCCCATAGAAAAATTTTCATACTCCTTACCTTTACTCTGAGCTGTTTCTGTTCCCACTGTACCCTGAGGAAGAGGAGTGGAGTGGCCCTGTGGAGCACAGGGAGCAGGGGCAGCACACACCTCAAATTCTCGACTTCTGACTATGACTTTTGAGTCTTGCCAAAACCACTGAAGTGCTGAACCTAGGAACGAATAATGCTGAAGTGTTGCCTTTGCCCATGATAAATGTGGCAGGGGGAAAGCTCATACCTAACAAGTAGGAGAGGGATTTTTTGCTGCTTTTCTGACTTACCTTTTACTGGGAAACACAATTCCTATTAATTTTTCACTGAGTAAGAATCATTATTTTATTTTCAATTACTGTTGCAAATGTTTTTTAAGAGTTTCACATCACTGTTAACTTTCTACCAACATAGTTGAAATATATTGTAAACTGCTTGTTGGCGGGGAGGGGACAAACTGTTAAAGTTAGCTTTTTGTGAAGCTGTGATTTATTTTTTTTCTATGAATTACCGGTTTATAAATTCTTAATTGAGAAATGCATTAACTTGGTATTAAAGTACCATAAATTAATTGATGTAAGGTGTCAGTTTATTCTTGCACATCATCTTTCAGACACATTGTCATTAATGTTTTTACATGATGCATGAGTATACACTGTTGCATATAAAGCAGTAGAGCAGACTATCTGAGACGTGCTTTACGTTGCTCAGATGTACTGGTGAAATATGTTCAGTACCACATTCTACTTCAGTGATACAAGGACCCAAGGACTGGATTAAAAAATCACATTTCCTCAAGTCCCTCCATGTTCAGAAAAAGCAGGAAAATACAAGTAAAATGACAGGAAGGAACATGGTCATAGTACAGGTTTGATGCAAAGGTGGGGTGGGGCCGATACACCAAACAGGTTTTGGTCCTGTACCATAGTCTGGTGATTGCTACAGATTCAAAAACCTTTGTGAGCTGCCAGGAGAAATGTTCATGAAATAGCGAACATTGCTGGGGGTGGTAGCTGGGAGCAAAAGGTGTTTCTGTTACTTTAAGAAAGGAGCATGGGGTGTATCTGATGGGAACATTTAAGGAGTGCACCTGCTGGATTCTGATTGTGTCTCCTTGTGGCTTCCAACTGCCTTCTACACATCCAGTGCTTCATGATTATCCAAGGATATGGCCTTCATCCATAGTCTTTACAAATCCTTGGTCTCCCATATGGAAATCAGTTTTGTGAGTCAGAAACAAAACATACCAACACACACCCTGGAAACAAAAATACGTTTAAATTTCACATTAGCACACAAACCTGAGGTAACACTTTATTGCTCAATATCAGGCTTTTCTCTCTGCTCCTGAGACTCCAGAGTCTTCCTTTTACACAGCAGAATTGCAGCCTTGCCCTTAGCTGCCCCGCACAAGACTGTACTCAAATTTCATGACTCATCAAGCTGGAATATTATGAGATTAAAATTTCATTAATTTAATTAGTTTCAAAAGTTTATAAGTAATTTTTTTTCAATGAAAGCTAATACAATGTCTGTTATTGGAACTCTATGCAGTATAAGCAAGCTTCTTACTATCCATGTCAGCATCCAAGCTCTAATCTTTCCATCTAAAGAGCCCTAGATCTGTATCAGCTGTTGGAATGCTGTCCCATTATGAGCTGGTGCCTGGGCCCAATATGATTGCTATATGTACATATGTGTTTTTATAATTACTATATATATAATTATAATTTACTGGAATTTATGGAAGTAGTACTCATCAATCATGGAGATAAGGATGGGCAAATGAGTAGCAGCCCTTTAAAGTTGGGAAGTGGCCCCAGGAGCATTGCTGGAATGATTTGTCCAGAGGGCCCGATGCTGTCCTGGAGCAATGGGCTGACAGGGACCTGACGGAGCTCTGCAAGAGGAAGTCCTACCTTTGGGACTTGGTAAACCCCTGCACTGGGACAGGCCAGGGAACAACCTGCTGGGAAGCAGCTCTGCAGGACAGGTCTGGGGGGTCCTGCTGGACACCAAGTTGAACCCTTGCTTGCAGCAATTGCAACAAAGAAGGCAAAGAGCACCTGGGGCTGGGTCAGGCAGAGCGTCTGACAGCAGCAGGGCAGGGGAGGTGATCCTTGGCTCAGCCCTGCTCAGACACACCTCTTGCCCACAGAAGCCATGCTCGCCCCACCCCTGCAAATGTTCAGTGTCAGGCTGGATGGGGCTTTGAGCAACCTGGTCTAGTGGAAGGTGTCCCTGCCCGTGGCACAGCAGCTGGAACTACGTCATCTTAAGGTGCCTTCCAGCCCAAAGCATTCCATGATTCTGTGATACCTGGAGTGCTGCATCCTGCTCTGGGATTGCCAGGATGAGAGAAACACAGACACCAAAGGGAGACCTGTGACAGGCCACAATGACAGATGAAGTGTTAGAGCATTTGTCATGTGTGAGAAGTTGACACACCTGGGCATACTCAACTTGGAAAGAGCTCAGATATAAATTCCTGACACAGGGACTAAAAGTCAGAGCCTTCTCAGTGGTGTCCAGTAACAGAACAAGAGACAAAGAGCACAAGTGAGCGCAAGAAATCTCATTCAACAAAAGAAAACAATGTTTTTCTCTGAGGGTGGTCACACAAGGGAGCAGGTTGCTCAGAAAGGTGGGATCTCCATCCTCCAAGATACTCAAAACCTGAAGGGACACAGCCCTGATCTCAGTGACCCTGCTCTGAGCAGAGGGTTGGCCCAGGCACAGGTGCCCTCCTGCCTTGTTCCATCGGTGGGGATGGTTAGATCAGCCACAGCTCATCCCCAGCACAGGCTGAAGGCTTGAGCCAGCTCAGAGCAAAGGCTGGGGGAAAGTCCATGCTGGTTTATTTGAACTAAACCAGTTCAGTTTGTATGAACCAACTGTCACCCACTGCTGTATTTCGACATTCTTCAGCTGGCAGTGTTACTGTGCTACCCTGTGTATTTATTTGCTTTGGAAGAGTCAGCCCGACTGTGTGGGCTGCTTATCTTGCTTAGTTGGGTCCTGAGACATTCTCTTAAGAAGTTGCAGTGGCAATTCAAGTAAAATAACTCTTTTTCAGATTTGTGATTACTTTAATCTAACACCCTATTTTTCATAGGGAATTACACCACCTGATGCTTCAAAGGAGCCTGAAAGACAAGCATGGCATAACATGTTTCCAAAGACACAACAGTTAAATTGCAATTAGCAAAACCTGAAAGTATGGGTTCCTTAAATTTTTGTAATGGGAAGACATCAGTTTGGGAGTAATTAATTTTGTTTTTCTGTAGTGTTTTTATTTCTTCAGATCTATGGGCTTCTGGGCAGGGGGGTTCCTTCTCTCACTATCCTTCAAAGTACATCCACTTCAGCTGGAAGGATCTTCTGCACTGTTCCTTTTCAGTTCTGCAGGGATGGGGCACTCCAATAGCTGAGGGTACAGCAGCTCTAGCTTCCTGATCGCCTGACACACTGCCTAGGTCTTGTGCAACTACAGATACCTGAGGATGGCACTGGCCTGCAGTTGGCACTGTATACAACAAGCATATTCCCTCCCACCACTAAAGCCAGTTGCAGTTGTATTCTGTTTATTTTGGCAACAAGATGAGTTAGCATGCTCAACAGCACCCACATTTCCTTTGCTACTTCATAAACAGCTTTGGGAACTTGGGGTATATCACTTCAGCTACTTATTTTTGCTAAGCTTTCAGTCCTATACCTCCTTCTTGCATAGGTTGTCTTGCAGGTGGACCCATTGCTAAAAAATTGCCACAGAGCTTATTTTTTGATACATTCACCTGTTTGATACAGGTACTCTTTGCCTTTAGCTTTTATGAGCACAGAAATCCCTTCATTACTGAGTTTCCCTCTCCAGCATCAGGAGTCAGCTGAGAGGATACATAACACAGATATTAATGCCTTTTCCTGCATGATGTTTCAGTATTAACATCACTTTCTTCCACAAACACTAAAGCCGAGTGCTGCCTCAATATGAAGGAAGGTTACTTGAAAAGCTATGTAAGCTGCTTCAGTCTCTAGCAGTTTATAACTAGAATCTAACTCCAAGTCTTCTGTGGGCAGCATTTTCGGGAAATGAATGTACCAGTGCAGCTTGTCAACCTTGATATTTCAAGGGCAATTGATTCTTCATTTGAACAGTTCTGAAGAACTGACTCTTCAGCAGAAGAAAGTGCTTCAACAAAATAAAATGGTTTTTAGAGATCTCACAGTACAAATACTGGAGGCATAAGATATTGTCCAAATTTTTGGGGGTTTTTTGAGGAAAAAGAGGAAAAGGGAATATGGAAAGTGCAAGAATCATGTTGTCACGGTGAAGCAAAATACAAGATGATAACTATAATATTGTTCTCAGATAAACTTCAAGACATGTCTTTTTAAGTCTCTCTGCCAGGAAATAGGTTCATGTCACCAACACAAGCTATTTTTATGTGGACTCAAGTCTTCTAAAAGATGCAGAACACTTCAAGCACAATGTAATGCATCTACCTGTGACTCTAACACATAAACCTTAAAGAAAACAAACAGCACTTTGTCTTGCTTTGGATTTCAGCTCACTGATGAACCTCCGGCTTAAGTCAGGGGCTGCCATACCCAGCAACACATTTTGGACCATGCCATCATAACTTTGACTCTTACCAGGCTTTTTGTTTGACTGCTGCTATTACACCAACAAACAAGTGCATACAAGGCAGGGTTGTCAAACTTCAAAATGTTAAGCACTGTTAAGCAATGATAAGAACAATTCATATTAATATAATTAATGATTAAATGAAATGAAACATAATTGTGCTGAAAGATTTTATTTGCTAATCTTGAAATAGGTTATTTGCTTATTCATGAGGATGTGAAATACTGAGTCACAATTGATGTGCAAATGAGCTATGCTGTATATTGGAATATGCAGGTAGGGTTTTATTATTCAGTGCGTGAGGTAAGCACTTAGGAAAGGTAGAAAAAAACATACCTGAATTTTAGCAGTTCAGATCACAGTGTAACACAATAGTAGATCAATATAACAAGCAACAGGATCATTAAAGGTCATAACAGTAGGATGACACTGGTTTGCAGAATATCCTTGATGTATCCGAAATTGTTGGAAGAGTTCATTATAGCTTCATTAAAGAAAGCCAATCAGTTACTCTCTCTTGCTTTACAAAATCTTTTGAAACTATCACAACAGCATTTGGCACGGTATTGTCAAAATGAGAATGTTGAAATCATAATTTAAATATTTATGCAGAAAGATGAGTCACAGCTGTACTACCTTACAATAGAAACAAAGATAACATCGGCATGCAAGCAGCTCACTTACACACCATAGATCAGTACTGCCAAACTAGTTTGCACTAAATGTGTGGTACTAAACACTTATGAGGAAAGACAGTGAGGTCTTTCATAATAAAATTTTAAAAAATAAGTGGTGTGGTAATTCTTGTTTACAGATATTTCCTTAAGATTGTTAATATTATGAATTTTCACCTAAAAGTCAGGAAGTTCCAGACCCAAGGTTAAACACAGACCTAGTAGTCCATACCCATTAAAGTATAATCGGTAATTTCTTTCTCTCAGTGGGTATTTCATTTTGGACACTGCCTAGACTTTGAAATGACTGATGTTCCATAGTGAAGGAAATGAGTGTAAGTAAGATGCATGGATCTCTTTTTTCTCTTTTATTTTGAAGTTAGGAGGTTTGTAGAGCATAAGACATGGGACTGAAATTCAACTGAGCCGCGAGCTTTGCACACATACCTCCAAGGTACCTCTGTCACTCTCTTCTGGCACTGTAAACAACACAGAAGGCTGCTAACAGTTGCTGGATTATTATTTTGGGTCTGCTTATCTACTCATTCACTCTGGACTTGGTGCCAGTAAAGGCATTCCTGTTTCTGTACAGGAACAAGGAGCTGGGGTTTCTCCATCTGTTCTCTCACCCTGTTACTGTAATGAGATAATGTGTGGCAGTCTTAGGGCATATGGAATCAAACACAGATTCCAGGTAACATCCTACTTTCAAAGCACATTTTCAGACCATGTACTCTTTTATTCACCTTTGTTGTGTATCCCTTCAGCTGAGGGACAGACGTGTAGCTCCAGCCCAAAAGAAACTCTGTACAGAGGGGTGAGCTAAACAAGAGTGCTGCCAAAGTCCACACGTTGAGTGTTTGGATTTGGAGTGTTTAGGGATTCAGGGTAGTATCTTATAGGGGTTTTGACAGGTCCAGTTTACATCATGTCAAGAACAGAGTACTGCTTCCGGAAAATAGCATTTGGGAGAGAAAATACGAGTGTTTGATGCACTGCATTTGTATAAATTCGAACACTCCCACGCATTCTCAGGCTCAGTGCTGAAGCCAGGCCCACACTGCAGCCCCTGGCCAGAGCTGTGCTGCCTGTGGCCAGAAGGATGCCCTGGGCATGGCTGATGATGTGGTGCCTGCACACACCACACAGAATGGCACTGCTGTGCTCTCACTGCCTTCATGGGCATTCGAGTGGGGACTGATTTAAAACCTCTGTATTAGCACCAAAAAATTGCTCTGCTGTTATTTGTTTCTCTGCATTTAGAAAGGCTTTAGCAGATCTCACCTTGGCATCTTGGGCCTGAACTAGACCAGGCTGTTATCAGAGCAGTTTCAATGGCTCATTTTTCAGGGCAAGTCACATAATGCTTCTTATTTAAACAAATTAGAATAAATACAGTCTATTCAAAACTAACCTTTCTTCAGATAAGACAAACTTCCAAATAAAGCAAGAAAAAAATTAATGGTGATAGTTTACAAAAGCCCCCAGTGACAGAATCTCTTCATTTTAGGTAACATTGATCAATTCCTCAGTCCCATTTGTCCTTACACTGAGCTTGAGTAGCATCCCACATGGTGGAAATTTTCCAAAGAACAAAAAATAGATTTGTCACCACTGCCATTTTCTTACCAGAGCAGATGTTAAGGAAATGTGGTCCTGACAGTAAATATGGAAATACTCTTTGATCAGTCAAGTAACTACATTCCTGGCCCCATGTCTGGGGCTTATCATTTAGCAACTCATATTTCATACACAGAAGTCATTTGCATAGATATTTATTATGTTATTATGTTAATTTTCAACAAGCCTATATTTGTTTGGCTCCTTTGACATTTTCATCATTTGCTAGTGCCACCTGGGTTAACATTAATACCACAAGTGACTTGAAATAGTAAATTGTTGTGTGATTTATAAACAACCATAGTATAAACAAAACAAACAAAAAACCCCCATATCCACATGGTTATGGTAAGTTCTGCTTTGAATCTGGAGCTTTTGATTGATTAAAAGTTTAAAGCACAAATTGCATTTCCTGAACAGAGGAGCTTTCTTAATCACATTTTGCCTTTGCTGAAAAGTACCATCTGTTTATAATTTAAGAAAAGACACTTGTTGACTGTGTTAATTTCTCAAGAAAGCTCAATTCATTTATAATTAAAGGCGCTCACTTGGCAGTTTGACAAACAGAAGCCCTTTGTTTATTCACAAAACAAGCCAAGTGCAGGCAGCACACAAAGTCTTGCTCTCTCACCCTTGTGCATCACAAACCCGAGCAGATTCTTGCTGCCAATTAAGTCTGGGCCATCTTTTTGGGCACGAGGATGTGTGGTAACATTTTGTCCCTGTGCAGGTCCTTGTTGGATGGATACAGAGGAGTGTTTAACACCATTGGCAGTAGGTGGGCAAACACCACTGGCTTCCTGTCAGTACCCTGTGGCTGCATCAGTCAGGCAACAGCCTGGCATCATCCTGGCTCCCATTCAGTCACTTTCCTTCATTCATTTCTCTTCATTCAGTTTTGATATGGGCACACTCTGTTTAAATGATTCAAAATAAGGCTAATGGCAGTGGCACCAGCAGCTGGCTCTAAACTTGTGCCCAACGTGCAGCACAAGCTGGTACTTTGTGGGGGAGGACTTCAGGGACTTTAAAGGAGTGATTTTGGGCCTGCAAAGGCAGCAAGGCTCTGTGCTTGCAGTAGGACTGAATAATCCACCTGGGGTCACACCAGGATTCTTTTGTTCAGGGCTGTGACTCTCAAACAGCAGGACCTAAACAGGTATGTGCAGTCTGATCAAAGCCCAAGTCGTTAGCCAGGATGGCAGCCACAGGCAGCTCCCTCCCAGCCACTCACATCATGTCAGCTTTGCCCAGGTGACAGTTAGAGACCTGCTGGTGTCTTTGACAAAAATTCAGAGTACTGCAATTGCTCAGGTTTATCAAATTTATCAAATAAATTGTGTAAAGGAAGTGGACTTAAAGCACTGCAAAAGTTTTAATTAAAATTTATTTCGGTATGTAAAAGGAAACCACGAATTTTATAATTAAATCTTGGCAAAAGGGTTTTAATGAAAGTGCCAGTGCGTAAATTGCATTAATTGTGTAAAGCTACTCAAATGGCTTTCTCTGCTGCTTTACTGATAGAGTAGGAAGGAGAAGGATGAAAACACCATGCCAAAACCTCTCTGCACAAGAGTGGGTATTAGTCACTTCAAATTCTTTCCTGTTTAATAAAATGCATTAACTTAACTTTCAGAGGGAGGAAAGTAATATTCTCAGTGGTGAAAAACAGCTGGGTATCATTAATGGCTTCAAAGTGGAGGTGGTGCTTTCATCACTTCCATTTCACTTCCTCCTCCCTTCTGCCTTCTTTTCAGAGCCATAGCTTTATTTTCCCTGTTCTCACTTAATTACAGCTTTCTGGCAAAATGAAACTGGATTTTTGGAGATTTCCTTCTATATCCTGTCAAGCAAGGCACTGCTGTGTAATGTTCAACAGATTTTCTTTTCCTCTGGGTTATGTTTCTTTCTGTTGTCTGAACCACCTCACAGAAAACGTGAGAGGAGCTCTCCTACATCATGTGTGCTCAAGCCCCCTCACTCCTCACTCCTCCACAAGTAGAGCTATAACTTTGATATCAAAAGGACAGACAATTTTTATAATGCTCCCTCTTTTTCCATACACCACTCTTGTCTCCACAATGGTGGCTGCAGCATCCTGCTCTGGAGAGCTCTCGTTCTGCCCTTGCCCTGCCCCAAAGTCACAGCTGGAGCAGAAGGCAGGCTGCGTGCTGGCCTGGCTCTGCCACATCCCAGCTGTCAAATCTGCACGATTTGCAAAATAACCTGATTCTTGGGGTACCTACAAGAAGGTGGTGGCCACCCACACTAAAATCTCATGGAAGACTTGTTTTTCTGCAGGCACACTCTGGTCTTGACCTGGACTAAATACAGTGGTCACTGTGCAGGTGTCACCCCTCGGCCTAAGGTGGCAGAGGTGGTGTGGCACTGCCCCAGGAAGCACAAAGGCTGCCACCAGAGCAAGGGTCTGACAGACATGTTTATTAGGCTTAAAAACACTGCTGGTGTGTGGTGTGTCCCTGCTGGGGCAGGCAGGAGCTGGGGATGGGATAGTGGTGCCTTGGCTGTTTCCCTCTCATGCTCAGGGGGATTGCAGCTGGAATTGGATTGCACCAGGTTTATTTGTACTGCACTGCAGGGAAAGGGAAGAAGCAGCTCCACGTTAAACACGCTGGGTTTAACAATCCATCTCTAATGCTTCTCATTTACTACACGCTGCATACAACACCTGCATTTTTTATTTCTAGGTAAAGCACCCAACTTAATGCAAGTAGCTCTGTGTTGGGGTAACCTCCCTTCCATCTCTCCCCTGGAGCTGTGGGAGGAGAGGGCAGATGGGATGGGGTGGGTGGTGCCACATCCAGCTTCTGCAGGGACCAGGGTACTCTGAGAGCCCAGACCCCTTCTTCCTTGCAGGCAGCTTTTTCATTCAATCTCAAGAGTTGTCAAAAAAAACACCCAGCAAATCCAAGGGGACATTTTCCTCCTCTAATCCCAAATCTGTTTGTCTTCCTTTCTGTGATCCATTGCCAAGAGGAAGGACAAATAGAAATGGTTTTTATGTGGTCTAGTCTTTTTTTCTACTGCTTTGTTGTTATTGTCTTTGCAGATAGCAAAATTTTGATGGTTTCTGAGAAATAAGAAAGGGAATGGCTCTGCCTTTGGCAGGAGTTGCTGCTTGTTGCTCTACCCAGGAAGGAGCTGTTGTCAAGCAAAGAGGAATTTCTTTGGGGCAGTCCAATAGCTGAAGACCAGATTTTTGCAGATTTAGCTCCAGTCAGACACAAAGTGCCACCATTGAGGATATGTCTGGAAAAGGTCACAAAGCAGAAGAATTGTCAGCCTGCCCCTATTTGTTCCCTCCTAAGGTCAGGATCCGATGCTATCTGGGTATTACTGTGCCCAGTGCTATATTAAAGACAAACTTTCCTGTTCTCCCATACTCCTTCACCTGATACATGCTTTTCTCCTGATTACTGCTAATTCCTTTGGCAATAGCAGACCCTGCTGCTCTTTGTTTTATGCATCAGGAAAAGCCCTGGTGGCACTCCTGGATGATCAATAAATGAGTTACAGCCTGTGGCATTTAATTATTTACAGCTGTGCCCCAAACAGGTTTCAGTGATACCGCTGCAGTTCTGTGGGGGAAGGCAAAGCTCTTAATTAGTATATTGATCATCCCAGAGGGGCAGAGGTGGGTGTTTTTCACTGCCAACCTTTTAATTGGTGAGGAAAGTCGTGAAGCCTCACCACTGCCCCAGGGATGGTGTATTTACCAAGTGAGATTGGTGCATAGCCTAAGGAGCAGGCAGGATAAAGGGTTTGTTCCCTTCCTCCAGGGGACTGCAACTGGTTTCTCAACCACTGACTTTTTGCTTTTCCACTTTCTCCCTCCCTAGGGATCACTTTTCCACCTAATGGGATTGCCATTGTTAACTTTAATTGTTTTGATATGAGTTTCTCCATGCTTAGAGTTTTGGAAAAATGTTGTGATAAAAATATCCATTGCAATATGGTTATGTATATAGATACAAATTTTATAGTTTCTAGTTTTTACCTCTTCTCAAGCTTCAAGGAGAAGAAAAACAATTCTATTTTTCAAATCATGTAGTATTTGAGTTGTTGCACTTGGCAGCATGTTTATGTTCTCTAATTGGACTTTGGAAGACAGCTCTCAGATAGAAGGTCTGTTGGGTTTCAAGGGATTAACTTCTCTTTATGTATCTTTTCTTTTTCTCTGTGATGTAGAGTAGCATGTGTACATCAGGATTATTCTACTTGAAGTTAATAATTTTTCCATTGCCTCCCTTTGTGAAGTGTTGAAAGAGAATCTTATACATACAATTTCATACAGTTGTAATATGTCAAATATGTGATTTTTATTTTTGACTAACTTTTTAAAATTAAATGGCATTTTCTGCTTTTTAAGATTTGATCTGTAATGTTGTCCCAGTTTGAGACAAATTCAGGGACACACTCTGAAGGGAACATCTCCTCAAAGGAAGGCAGGTTACTGCCACCCCTCCTACACCAGGTTCAGGAAAAGATTTATTTCCTCAGAGGAATGTGAAGAAGAAACAAAACAATTTATTTAACAACACACAGGAAAAGTATAATAATGCTAAATGATAAAATCTCTCGCCGTGGAGAGAAACCTGGAAGATTTGATTCCTTCTGTGGGTATGGTCTCTCTCCTCTTCCTCAGAGCTGGGGTTTCAGTGCAGGCCCCTCCAGGCTTCCTGGATGCTGTTCTGGTGCTG
>VZRF01002850.1:218560-239816 GCA_013396875.1 Vireo altiloquus | reverse complement strand
CTCCTGATGTCCAACCTGAAACTGTCCTGGTCCTCCTTGTGCTGTCTCTGTTCCCTGAGAGCAGAGCCTGATCCCCCCTGGCAAAAACATCTTTCCTGAGCCTCCTTTCCTCCAGGATGAGCCCCCTAGCTCCCTACATGATTTACTGTCTATACTCTTCCCCAGCTCCATTCTCCTTCTCTGGACCTGCCCCAGCACTTCATTGTCTGTCTTGAATTGAAATCCCCAAGCCCTCGAGGTGGGACAGTCACTTCCCAGCTCCTCCTGGCCACACTATTTTTGATACAGATTTTCTGAAGAAGCAGCTAAAATAGATCCCAAAAAAATTCCCTAAAATTTCTGAAACTAAAATAGATTCTCTGTTAATTACCACTCCCCAGAAGATGCATTTCACACCGCGATGACAAAACGCAGGGCACACACAAAGGCGAAAAACATCCATCCCCTTGGGCCAAAAGCTGCTTTCAGTTACACCCAAGAAACCACATGAAAGGCTCCTGCGAGCGAGGTGCCAAGGCATCCTCGTCCCATTTGCTGCCGTTGACATCAGCGAGCGTGGCAGGCGCCCACAGCTCCCCGTGGCAGCTCAGCGCTTGGCAGATGGAGCTCCAGAGCCCTGGAATGGCAACAGATGTGGAATTCTGCTCCCATGGCTGGTGGCAGTACGAGCTGGGCTCAGAGACTGCCAGAAAACAGCCCCCACGGCAGAGCCAGACTCAACCCAGGGTCTGTTTTGGCACTGGAGGTTGGCTCCTGTTCTCTGGGGATGATTAATTTTGGTAATTAGCTCTGCTTTTTCTGCAGTTTCTGGGCAGCGATGCTGTTAATGGAAGGGGAGGAGTGGAACTGGGGCGGGACCGGGCTGGCAAAGGCAGCCGAGCACCTCTCTGAGCCCTGACCCGAGACCACACAGCTCCTTCAGAGTCCGGCGCCTCTGGAGAGGAGGCTGACAAACATGCTCCATCCTGCCAAACCCCAGGACAGCCCTGGAATGTGCTTCCAGCAGGATCTCCAGCAAAGAGGGATTGTGCTAACCCATCGCTCCATCTAGTGCCAGCACCTCTTACAGCACCCTGTGCCTTCGGCTCCAAAACATCCCAAACAGATGCTCCTTCCACCGTCAGGGGCTGCTTGGGAAAGCGTTTTGTTGTTATTGTTTATTGGAGGTTTTTTGGGGTTGGTTTTGCTTTGTCTGGGGCCTCCTGAGTTTGTAAAAGGAAGCAAACTGCTGCCCTAAGGAAGGGGTTTGGGTGAATTCTGTCCTCCAGGAGGGTTTTGGGATCCATGCCCTCTGGAAGGGCCATGGGTGAATCCTGCCCTCGAGGAGGGGTGAATCCTGCCCTCCAGAAGGGTTATGGGTGAAACAGCCCTCCAGAATTTCCATAGGTGAATCCAGCCCTCCAGAATGTCCTGGGTGAATCTAGCCTTCCAGAATTTCCATAGGTGAATCCAGCCCTCCAGAATGTTCTGGGTGAATCCAGCCCTCCAGGAAGGCTACAAATGAGTCCACCCTGGAGCAGTCCTCTCCCCCAAGTGTGTGCTACCACTTTACTGTTTAATTAGCTGTTGTGCTGCAATGGTGAATGGTAATTTGTAAATCACCAAACAGCCCCAAAGACCCGAGCAGCAAAAATGGACAGCGCAGCACCGCAAATGCAAGGAGTGGGACATCCACTGTTAAAACAGGAAAATGGACAGGGACAGGAACGTGCTGGACAGACACCTCCAAACTCAGGTGCTTGGAAAAACCCCTGCACTGCAAAACCATCACCTTTTCCACCTCCACCACGAGGGCTTTTCACATCAGGGCTCAGGAGAGTCTTCAGCTGCCTCTCACACTCATGTTTGTAATCACTTTTTAGTGCTGGTAGCACACAGAGGTGAAAAAAACCCACAACCTTTCTGTCTACATGCTAAACTTTGGTCCCTCAAAAAATTGGAAGCATGTGGGAATCAGGCACCTTTCAGGAGACAGCAACTTTTGCAAAGCAAAAGAACAAAAGGCGTCACTGCTGAAGTTGCTGTTGTTAATGAGCACGATTTTGGGGCCATTATAGGATTCAGTGGTCCTTGGATGTTGGAGTCCAAGATATTTGGAAAACCCCTCAAATTGCCCTGGGGGGTCTGGGACCCTCGCTGGGACCCCAAGAGGACACAGTCTTTGATTTGTGCCCATGGGAAAAGCTTCCAACACTTAGGGATGAATTAAGAGCGTTAAAAATATAAGACAGATTATAGTTTAGTTTATCACAGAGTGAAAATTTGTAGTTTTGGGTTTTGTAGTATGGAAGTAAAAGGGAAGAAAGATAGAAGTTTTTGGGTAGTGTTCAGAGTTCTTGTTTTACTCCATTTTCTGCTGTGACAGTGACACAAAGACATTAGTAGAGTGGATTTGAAGTAAAAGAAATGTGTTAAAAATAAGTAATAGTTATTGGTACAAAGTTATAAATATAGTACATTTTAACAGTTAATTGAGTGAAAAATTTTTTAACCAGCACTGTAGTGTCGGTTTTGAGGTCTTGAAGCTGGAAATTTAGAGCGCAAAGCCCAAGTGCAGGGCAGCTCTCTAAATTTGAGATAAGAACTTGAATAAACAACAAAAAAACCTGAAAACTACAAGTCCAACTCCTTTTTATCTGTTATGGGACTTAAATAAAAGAAGACAAACCCCTGTTTCAGGGGCGCAGCTGTGACACTTGGATGCTGCTGAGCTGCCCAGGCAGGGAAATTACTTGGACAAGGTGCTCCCTGTGTTATTAAATGCACTGAGACAGCACTTTCAGCCATGGAATTCTGCTGTCTTTGGAAACCATCTGCACACTTTAACTTCTTTTCATTTATAGACCTGTGATGCTATCATTTTCTTTAATGAAAAGAAAACTTCCACCTCTTCAGGTGATAGCTCCATTAGAGATGTTAATGAATACAAAAAGTCCATGATTTTGAAATGGGGATTGTTTTTCAGGAAAAAAAACTGACAGAAAAAAAACTGTCTTCAATGGGTTAGAGAAATTGCAATGAAAAATAATCTCACCAAAAGTTACTTTCATTAGTTTTATCCTTTTAATCATGGAAATTTTTCTATAATTATCATTATGTCAAAACATTCACATTAAAAAAACCCTTAAAACGTGGTCTAAATTACCAGGCAGACTCTCTATTCATAAATTTATGGGCTATGATGCTCAAATGAAAAAATAATTAACTTCTGAGCAAAAACCCTAATGATGTCAATTTTGCTATGGCAGATAATGTCAGCATGCAAGAAGATTAATTCCAATATTCCATATTTGTTTTTCTCATTGCCTCAGAAATAAAAAACAGGATGTAAAGGGAGGGAGGGGAGGAGAAATATTTTCATCCTAGGAAAAGACATCTCCTCCTGCTGCTCACTCTGAGCAGGTGATAATTCCATTTTCCCTCTGCTGTTGTTGCCCATAAACTTGAGTCCAAGTAGGGTCTGCCCAGGGCAGGATGCTCCAGAGGTTTATGGAAGTGAGGGATGGACACTGCCCCGGAGGGACCTGATGGAATTTCTCACCAATGTGAAAATATCCAGGGTGTGAGAGGTTCGGTTTTGGTGAATCCTAGTGCCATCTTTTGGGAGAAATGGGAATATGCCTTGAGCAGCAAACGTGACACATGGGAGGAGAGGGAGCTGTGGCTCTGGGGAGTCCCTGGGGTGAGCACGCTGCCAGCCACACCGCAGGGACCTCCTGAGGGGACAGGAAAAGGGCAGGACCTTTGTTGTTGTATCTGCAGTGACTACAGAAACCAGCGCGGGGCACTGACTGCAGCACTGACTGCAGCACTGCCCTTCATGTCCCACTCTCAGACTCCCCTTCAGCTGCCCTGGGCTCAGAGCCTGCTCCGGGCTGGGAGCAGGACACAGTCCAGACCTTCAAACAGAAACTTGGGGGAGCATCCTGAAACGTCCTGTGCCTCCAACTCTCGCTGGCCACAGCAGGAGGAAAGAGGTGAAGGGAGAGAGTTTGAGTAAGACTTGTGCTGCAAAACATAGCCCCAAAAACACCTCTTAAAAACCACTTGGTAAAACCCTGCAGAGCACTGGTGTGGGAATGATGAGGTGATGAGGGGATTTTACTTGGGAGCAGTGGGGGGATGGACACTGNTGGTGTGGGAATGATGAGGTGATGGGGGGATGGACACTCCACATGTGTGTGATGTGTCTTCCAGGCCCTTCCCCTGCTCCATTCCCTTCTCTGGACATGCCCCAGCCCCTCAATCTCCTTTTGGAAGTGAGGGGTCCAAAACTGGACACAGCACTCAAGGTGTGGCCTCAGCAGTGCCTGGCACAGAGGGACAATCCCTGCCCTGTCCTGCTGGCCACACTATTCCTGATCCAGGCCAAGATGCCATTGGCCTCCTTGGCCACCTGGGCACACGCTGGCTCCCATCCAGCCAGCTGTCAACCCACCTTCACACACCACTCCTGTGCTTTTTAAAACAGATTTTATGTTTTGTTTGCTGAAGAGAAAAACTTCTGGTGCCTTGCACAGCCACAGCTCCATGTGCAACAGGGATTGATCATTCAGGAGTCGACTGATCCCATGGACAAAAAGAGAGGACAGGGTCTCAAGCTGCACCAGGGCAAGTTTGGGTTGGATATTAGGAGACTGTCAAGAATTTGGACAATGCTCTCAGGCACATGGTGGGATTCCTGGGGTGTCCTGTGCAGGGCCAGGAGTTGGACTGGATGATCCTGGTGGGTCTCTTCCAATTCAGCCTATTCTATGATTTTTTTATGGTGGCATTTTCCCCCAGCCCCATGGCTGCCCTTGCTGGAGGAGGGTCACCCCAGCGCTGTGCTCTCAGCTTCAAGTCCTTCCAAAGGAACATGACTTTCTTAAATGACAAAGCACCAGAGAGGGATTTCTGGAATGTCTCAGGAACATAAATCCCATCAGTCTATCAGATTTGACAGCCTAAGTTGCTTTTTGTCTTTTGGAAACCTTATCATCACTCAGCTCACATTCACTTCACTACATTTTGCCAGGTATTCTGACTTAATACAGCTGCCTTACTTCTTCCAATTTCTCTCCTTTTACATTGTGCCAAAATAAGGGGGAAAGAGGTACAATCAATGATTCTCTTTAACATAATTCTGTCCCTGTGCCACTGTGCTCAGGTGAGACCCCACCTGCAGAGCTGCCCCAGCCCTGGATCCCAGCACAGGGAGGATGTGGAGCTGCTGGAGAGAGCCCAGAGGAGGCAGCAGGATGAGCAGAGGGATGGAGCAGCTCTGCTGGGAGGAAAGGCTGCCAGAGCTGGGATTGTTGAGCCTGGAGAGGAGAAGCTCTGGGCTGAGCTCAGGGTGGCCTTGCAGGGCCTGAAGGAGCCCCCAGGAACCATGGAGAGAGACAATTTGCAAGGGCTGCAGGGCCAGGAGGCAGGGAATGGCTTCCCAGTGGCAGAGGGCAGGGCTGGATGGGATCTTGGGAAGTGGGAATTGTTCCCTGGGAGGGAGGGCAGGCCCTGGCACAGGGTGCCCAGAGCAGCTGTGGCTGCCCCTGGATCCCTGGCAGTGCCCAAGGCCAGGTTGGACATTGGGACTTGGAGCAGCCTGGCACAGTGGGAGGTGTCCCTGCCATGGCAGGGGTGGAACAAGAAGAACTTTATGGTCCTTCCAACCCGAACCATTCTACGATTCTATTCTGAGGAAAGTCCACCAGACTTTTTTGAGAAATAGGTGACTGAGTCACAAACCAAACACCTCAGCTTTTGTCCAAAGCAGGGAAATAGAAATCCAGCAGTAGCTGGGAGTACCAACCATGTCTCAGCTCAAGAGCTGTTCCAGGAGTAACAGTGGAACATCAAAAATATTAAAGTAACTGGTTTCCCACCTCAAAGCCTGCTGTGCTAAAACCTTCCTCTGTGATCTGCATTGAGTAGGAAAAGGAGGGAATATTGGATTTGGCACAGAGCAGGAGACACACACAGACAGTATGAATGAAACTTTGCTGTTTTTTGGTGTACAATTAAATAACGAGAGTGAACAAAGCCATTTGCAGAGTGCTAAGCCAGCACTTTGTACATCTCATGACAAAACAACAGAGATGTATGGCCTGATGCTTTTATACCGTCTGCAGTGACTGATTATACACTCCCCATTTAGCATTGCAATACATTTAATTGTTGAGGTAAGTGGTTAAAGAAATGAAAAATGCCGGTTAGCTCATTTTGCACAGCACTCGGCAGCGGCTGGAGCTCGATGTTACATTCCCAGTGCAAATTACCAGCATTGGCAGGGCTATTTTACAGCTGTTCCCTCTGCAGCCTGCATTGTAATGGAGTCGTGACATGAAATGTTTGTGGAAATTGTAATGAAATGTTAGCTGAAAATATATTAAAGTGGTAAGTGTAGAGAGAGAAATGAAGTACAACATTTACCCGCTCCAGCGTCTCCTCGGCTCAGGCTGCTGCTTCAGCCCAGATGTGCTGACCTGCCTCCTCCTACCGAACTGCACATCACAGCTGCTCTGCAGCCCATCCTTAGGGCTCAGCTTTTGAACTAAACCTGACCTTATTTACTTTTTAAGCCTCCTTTTTCTTCTCCTGAAACTCTAAATTCCCGCAGGCTCCCGGTCTTCTTTTCTTCCGCTTTCATCTCTCTTTCTGCAAACCTCTTGACATCCAATTGCTGTTTCCTTCCCCACATCCCTCAGATCCATCTCACTTTCCGTGGTTAGGCAGGAAAATGAGCTGTTTGGGTTTCCCTGGCCATTGGAGCCTCCCTGGCATCCCCTGTCCTGTCGAATTCCCCTTTTTCTAAGGGCGAGGGAGGCTGAGCTAAGTCAACCTCCCTGGTTGCTGCCCTCACGTTGTCAGCCCACGTTTTGATGCTCTTGGTTGGCTCCCTGTTTGCTGACGGCTCAGAGCTGACCTTGTGTCATCAACAGCACCAAGCAACCCCTGCAAGGACGTCTTAAACTCCACTTCCATCCCCTTCCATAAATTGTTAATAAGGGTGTCAGTGTCATGGCACTTTGCTACCTCTCTGGCAGCATTCCAGAACTCTTTTTCTTCTTCTTTACATCTCCATTTTTGCCTCTTTTCTCCTATTTTTCCTTCCCAAGCCCTGCTGATAACAGCTCTTCCATTTCCCTGCATCCTTGGCTGCATGTCCCCTCCCCTGTCACCTCCTGCACTTTAATCTTCCAGGAACAGCCAAGGTAATTTTCACACCTGTTTTGGGAATCAAACCCTCCTCCAAAGGCTGTGTGCCACTTTCTGGAGTCCTGATTTTCTGTCTTTTCCTTGGAAACCTGTGGTGGGAGGTGTGCAGCTTGCTTATAACCATACAGAGGCACTTGGAATTTTTCCATATTTGTAACCAGCAGCCATTCAGACACTCCAGTCCCTTGGGGAGCCAGGCTATGAGCTGAGTCTCTTTGCCAGGATATGAGCCCATCACAATGTCCAAGGACTTTCCACATATTTCCTGGATTTATCCTCACCATAGGCTGGAAGAATTAAAAAAAAAAAAAAATTCCATCCTCCCTCCTTGAAGAAAAGAGCTGGAGTGGAAAATGTTCAGCCTAGTCTTGGTAGAAAATACAGAATTTTCCAGCATTTATTAGCCTTGTGTATTTAAAGATAGGAGCACTTCAAAGCCACATCTGTTAGTCATGATCTGTATTTACCCTCTCTAGCACAATGGGATCCGACTCATGGCTGGGTCATCCGAATGCCATTCCCATCCCAGCAAACTGAAATCTGTGGATGTACCAGACCACTTTCTGGGAACTAGACAGTGTGAGGGGATTTTTCAACTGTAAAACAAATGAATATTTTGATTTTCCCCCCTTTTTTTCCCCCTTTCCCTTGTATTTTGAGCACACAAATGCAGGTGAACGTACTCCTCCCCAGCCCACAGGGGATAAGGCACATTTTTTCTAAAATTGACCTATTCAGTGCCCAGTGTGGTTGCAGAAATACTGAGGAGCTTCACAAGCTCCTCCTCTCCATGAGTGTGAAGAAAAGTGGTCTTTGGAACACTCTGTTTTTCCTGCAGTCCTGTGCCCATGTGTCAGGTGGCCAAGGGACCTAAACTGCTGTTTTGTGACACAAACTGGGAGTTCTGCAAAAATACAGGAATTAATTAAGTAAAAGACGTGCCTAAAACTTAAAACTTGCCTTTCACATTCTCTTAGAACTGCTTGGAAGCCTAAAAGTGCCATGGCAATCACTGAGTCCAAGTGCTTGTGCCTGTTTAAGAACTCGGTATCCAACCTGGCATCTGGATATGGAATTTGGGGACATGGTTTTGGCCTTGATGACTCTGCAATCCTGTGATTTTCTGCAGAGCAGATTTTAAGTTTTCTGTGGGGAAAAACAACACCTTCAGCACGAAGAAAATTGGAAACAAAGAGGTGCTTTTTTGGGGCAGGATGAGCTGGTGGAACCAAGTGCAGAAAGTTCACTTCAGGAATTTGGAAAAACCTTCCCAGTGGTGTGGTGGTGGAGACACCTGAGGAAAGAAGGCTTTTCAGCTCATGAGAAGGAAACCCCAAAGAAAAAAAGGACAGAGAAATCTATCTGTTAGCTGCTCAAGCTGCTCACCTTTCAGCCAGGTGGGACCAGAAGTGCATCAGCTGCTTGACTGGGAAGAACAGACTCTGGTGGGATGGAGGGGCAGTCGAAGTCCTGGGTGGAAATGGTTTAGACAGGAAAAGAAATCAGGCCTGGCAATGTGCAGAGATGGGGAGAAAAAAGAAAAAAAAAGCCAAAAGAAAAAGAAGCAGGCCCCATTAACAATTGTCAGAGAAGAAGAGGGATAGGTTTGTGAAGTGGAATATGTCAAAGCTTGGCAAACACCCAGTCAAAGGGAGTGTGATAACGAACCACAAATATTTGGAAAGCTGTAAACACTGAGGCAGGCGAGGAACTCTGGAGGGTGATGCATGGGGAGCGCAATCAGAAGGAATTGCAACATACAAAAATGGCAGGAAAACATAAAAAAAACCCAACCCCTCTTTGACAATGAGATGTGCTTGTGTTATGGGATTGGGTGGAAATACCCTGGAATTGAGACCTTTTCAAAGAAGGTTAAGGAAACATCAATAAATGTAGAGGGGTTTCCCAAGCAGAAATCCTCACTGCTTCCAGGACTGTGCACGGAAAATTATTCCACCCTTAGGTTTTTATAAAATACATGTGGACCAATATTCTAGCACACAACCCCAAAATCTTCTGAGCCTGGTTCTGAGAAGTCCTCAGTCCAGTGATTTAAAAGGACATCTCAGGGCAATTCCTGGCCTAAGAATCTTGGGTGTTTTATGAGTTTTCTTGAAAATATGTGCCCTTTTAAAAAAATTCTGGGAAGGGAGTTGACAAGAAAGATGGAGAGGGACATTTCACAAGAATCTGGAGTGTCAGGACAAGGAGGAATGGCCTCAAACTTACAGAAAGTGGAGTTAGATGGGATATTGGGAAGGAATTGTTCCCTGGGAGGGAAGGGAGGCCCTGGCACAGGGTGCCCAGAGCAGCTGTAGCTGCCCCTGGATCCCTGGCAGTGCCCAAGGCCAGGTTGGACACTGGGGCTTGGAGCAGCCTGGCACAGTGGAAGGTGTCCCTGTTGGAACCTTTATTTTCCTTCCAACCCAAGCCATTCTGTGATGCTATAAAATTAAATTTTCAAACAATTTTCCACATTCCAGTTGTCCCAATATTCTCATCAACCAGCTCAAAATATCCTCATTAACCTTTCTTCAAGCCCAGCTCATGCTGGGTCATGCTCTGATGTCCTTCCAGCTGCCAGTGCCTCCAAGGAGAGGTCGCAGCACCCATGGGACAGCAGCAGAGCCAGGACACTTCGGAGGGTGCAGGCAGGATCTGCTGTGAAGATATCCAAATGCTCCCACTACTGCCCAGAGAGGGAATGAAGAATTTGTGTTGGCATCAGGAGGTAAAATTCAGTCAGGAGTTAACTGAACCCTGTGGGTGGATGAGGTGCCCTTCTGACTAAACCAGCAATTTAGGTCACCAGAGACTACTCCCTTGATGTGACCAAAACTCGAGATCATGGGCTGGCCAATCATATAATATAGGTAAAAAGTGGGTGGGATTTTTTACCCTTAATACATCTGTAATTAGAAATTTATTTTAAAATTAACTGGGGCAAGAAATAGTCAGAGATAGAAAAATTTGCAGAAGAAAACTGTTAATCCCTGAGGATCCCTGTGTTCCTGTGGGCAGTTAAAAAGGCTTGTGAAATTTGAGGTACCAAATGTGGACTCTTCAGAATGTGGGTGAGGTTTGCAGCTTGGCTGATAACTGACTTTAAAAGAAATTCTAACTCAAAAAAAGGGCCAAATTTATTAATATTACCAATTTATGCAAATGTGGGCTCATCAGGGCCGTGCTGTCCAGCTGCTAAATGGCAAAGAGAAGGAGGTCCAGCCAAGGTCTTGGGGTTTGCCTCTTTATGAACACCTCTCATGGTATGGAGATGGAGTTCCTCTGGGCTCATCCCCTGTCGTGGTCACAGGGAGACCCTACAAACAATCCCAGTGCAGCAGCAGTAGGGTCTCTCCATCCTTCACTCCCCTCTTGCAAAATCCATGTTTTCCAAGGCTCCTGAAGGCAGTGAGCAGGTCCTGAAGGAAGGTGCAGCTCTGCAGTGGGTGACCATGGCTCACCAGGGAGCTTCCCACGGCCAGCTCGAGGATTTTGCTCTTCACACGATGGGATTCCATCAGGCCACCTGCTGTGGCTCCATCTCTGTCCCAGCATGTGGACCCCAACGCCAGGATGTTGTTCCCATTGCACAGGACAGCAGCCAGGCAACACACTCTGGAAATCCTGCAGGTACCTCCTTGCCAATCTAAACAAAGACCTTATTTAAATCTGGATTTTTAGGGTTTAATTAAAAGCGGGTTCAAAAATCCACTCACTGTTTTGGGTTGGAAGTACACATGAAGCAGATAGTTAGGATCTGTAGATTTATTTCCACTGAAAGGCAAATTATTATCTTTATAGTCACATGTAGGTGTGCCTGCCATAACTCCATAACTTTCTGAAATAGTGACTAATCTTTTCCAAGAGTTCTTTTTTTTTTCTATTCTTTTTTTTTAAAGAAATACAGACTTACAGTGCTTATTTCCCTGCTCAGGTCTCACATTAATAACACAATCCTGTGCTTATAAACTGCTACCAAGACACTCCTAACACAGGGGCCTGGTGAGTTGGCTTCCATTGCTCCCCAAAAAACAGATATGCAGAACATTTCCTATAAAACCTGAAACCACACCCATTTTGTCTGTGAAAAAGGAGACCAAAGAACAGCAAAAAGGAGAGATACAGAAGGCTGAGCTGTCTGAGATTCCTGCAGCAAAATTCTGTGGAGAGCCACTCATAAATGTGCCGGCTGATTTCCCAGACCAGTTCTTCAGATGGTGCTGGGAAGGAATGGAGTGATGCCAGTAGGCACCAGATGCAGTTTTGGGGCCCAGGGTACAGAGTGGGAAGCCTCTAAAGCTACAAGAGAAAAATAAAACCCCCTGCCATTTGTAAACAGCCAGGATGGACTGCCATGACAAATGAACAAGCTGCCATACACTCTATCCTAAACCAGGGAATAATGGAAATTATTCATTGTTCACTTTATTTACTAGCAATGATACAGAATGTATTAAGGGCAAGGGGGCATGGTAATTCAACACATGATCCTGTAGGAAGATACATCTCAGGCTGAGATTTTGCAGCATAACTTGATGGCAACAAAAGACAGCTTCTGAACATCAATATTCTTCCTCAGAGGCCTCCCTTAGGCTTCATTTCCAGTCTTGGGCATGGAGCTGTTGATTAATTAATTGGGGATGGTCACAATCTCTGGGCCAGAGAAGCTCAGCTCAGGAATGGCAAGGCACTGTTAAAGAAGGGCTGGAAGTGTTTTAGCAGAATGGTCTGGAAAAGAAGACACACAGCACCTGTGCACTTCAAACTCAGGCTGTTTGCTCCTGAGTTTTCACAACCCAAAAATCCTGGCAAGATTTTAACCTGGTGAGTAGCGGATCTGATACAGGTGTCATGCACAAAAAATGCAAATACAAATGCAAACCACAGTGTCAATCTGAATTGCCATGCTAGGCCAAGCTTATTTTATTACATACATTCTGCAATCTAAGGACTAATATGTTCATAATGTAAACATTAAGCATACAGAGTTAAAATTCAAGGCCACAATAGTTTTTTTTGGATTTTCCCTTTTTTTTTTTTTTTTTTTTCTGTGTGTGTCTGTGTCTTTGGTTGGCCGAGATCAACTCGTAGTGTATAAATGCATAAGTTATATAATAATTATATAAAAAGGAAAAAAAAAATAACATTGAACTTGTATACTTCATTCTGACAAACGCACAGCGTTCGCGACTCGGTAAGAAAAACTGGCGCCCGCCTAACAAAAATACTCAGGTGATTTCTGATTTTGGCAGTCAAGGGTTGTCTCTTGCTCTAACCAATAGAAAACAAACTCCCTTAGTAATGATGAGGTTCTAACTGGTAACTTTTAAATATCAAACACAATTCCAGTTTTGCTTTTTTTTTTTCCTTCCCTAAAAAAAGAAAGAGATGCATATTCTGATTTCTCGCTTCTTCTGCTTTTCCCTTTTTACCACTTTTTATTACTACTACATCAAGTCTGTTCCTCCTGAAATACTGGGAATGGTATAATACTGAGCAGTATGTTTCACAAGTCCAAACAAATGTTTCTTCATAGTCCCAACACTACAAAGTTTTCAGTCTTTTCAGTCTCTACTGGTCAAGAAGTTGCTTTCCTCCCCTTCTCACCACCTTCATCCTCCTCCTTCTCCTTCCTGCTTCCTCTGTCAGGTGCAGGCCTCTGATCTACGATCATGCACTTGCCCTCCAGCACATTCTCATTTCCCACGTTTGGCTCAGGGTTCCTGTAAAACTGTCAAGGAATCTGAAAGTTTGGGTTGTCTTCACAGTTTGAGCAGCTGATTCGCTCTGATGAATGGATCTCATTTCATTTTAACCACAACACTGCTGTTCTATTCCAAATCAGCTTCCACACTAACCAGTCTCTTCTGTTGATATGTTTCTATTTTTTAAATACAGATAGGCTTTTTTTTTCCTTTTTTTTTTTTCCCTTTTCCCTCTCTTTGTAATGATCCACATACTGTATGTTAGGTCACTATAGACTTATCCTTATATTGCTGTAGTATAGTCCCAGTTTTGCACTAGCATGATATCAAACTTTACACACAAGCTTATCAACTTTTTAAGACCACCAGCTTCCGTAGGTTTTCCTTATTTCATGCTTCTACCTACAATAGTCTATTGTTGTTTGGTCCACAGAGTCGATGCCCATATACATTACATTTTAGTATCTTAATACTTCTTGGATATTTCCTTTTAAATCCCTACTACAAAGAGTCTTTTTGAAATCTATTTTTAACGTGTTTTTTGGTTTATTTTTATTTTTTCCCAGCCAAACCTTCACTTGTCTCTTTAGGCACTTTTAATTCGAGCACTCCCAACAGAGTTCACTGCGATTCCTCAGGGACCGAATCCCAGTGAGAAACGTCTTTGCTTTGTCTGGTGTTTTTATTTTCCCCTCCCCACTTTAGTAGTAGGTGCCGAGATGAGAAGGCATGTGAGCAGCTGGCAGCCTGGTGTTGGGGTAGATCCCTCCGGTGGGCGAATTCCAGTACGGATTGGGGGCGGCAAAAAAGCTGGAGGACGTGACGGGCAGGGCAGGGGGGTGGGGAGCTACAAAGTTCATCTTCTGCGGGTGCGCGTGGTAGGAGCTCATGTAGGGCAGCTCCGAGGGGTACTTGTACATGGAGGACTCGGGCGGGTGCGGCTGCAGCGCCTGGGCGATGCCGTGGAAGTCGAACTTGTAGGCGTAGCGCTTGCCGTGCACCTTAGTCATGATGTTCTTGTCGTAGTAGTAGCGCAGGGCGCGGCTGAGCTTGTCGTAGTTCATGTTGGGCTTGCTTTTCCTCTCGCCCCAGCGCCGCGCCACCTCGTCGGGGGCTGTCATCTTGAACTCGCCGTTGGTGCCCTCCCAGGTGATGCAGGTGGAGTTGGAGCTGTCGGACAGCAGCTCCAGCAGGAACTGCCACAGCTGGATCTGCCCACTCCCTGCGGGGAGGAACAGAGCAATGTCAGCAGTGGCATTAAGGGAACCTCAAGGCGTCAACTCCGCAGGCTCTCCCCGAGGACCCCATTAGGAAAAGTTGTGATATCAGCTCCTAATGCTTTCTATTAACCAGCCTCCCTTCTCCCAGGACTGTCTCACGAAACCCTAAAGAGCAGGGATAATTGTAACGTGTCGTGTTTTCCCTCATGTGAGTGGCAGAATGCCATTCCATGGAGATTTAATTGTTACCTAATGTCATTCAGCGCAGACAATTGATGGGGAAATAATACAGCGCTCATTTAGGAAACTAATCTCTAAAGTTCAGCACAAACAGCTTTCACTTGCGTAACATTCTGCTTGTTCTCACAGCATTATGTTGCAACTAAAATGTTCTCTGCTATGGAATGAGCCCACACAAAATGGAGAAGCTTAGAGCAAGCTGGGCCCATGCCAGACCATATCATCCCTTTGCAGCATTTGGGGAAATGCAGAACGGAAACTTATTCGCTCTCTGCTGCACTGCGTACAACCAGAGGGCAAAACAATTGCAAGAACAGTGGAAAGGTCCATAAAATACATCCTTGTCATCATTCTGCTTCAAATGAGTTTAAATGGTTATTTTACGTTAAGACATAAAACGTTGCTGTTGTATTTTTCTCACTCTCTGCCAATTCCACCTCAAAAAGAAAATAGTTAAGTCTGCCATAAACTTTGCAAAAGTGAGGTAGCGCAACAGAATTTGACCATTTCAGACAAGCGAAGTAGATTTCGAAGGGCCTTGCCACTGACAGTCATGTTAGAAGCTTAGCATTTCTTAACAAAGCAACACTGAAATGATGCAAAATGCAGCTGAAGCAGCTTGCGACGCAATCTGTTTCACAAGCACAGTGTCAGCAGAATTTGCCAACCAGCCTGGATGTGCTAACTCTGAGCTACATCTCTGACCAGGAATCGGTTGGGTTTCTTTCTTTTTTTTATCCAAACCAGCTCTGTGGGTATAATAAACAAGCTTTTCTTTAGAAAGCTTATAGTAGCAATTACAATATCGAGCTAGAGCAGCATCTGAAACCCATTAGCAGTTTATACTTCAGTGCAACTGAAACCCGTATTCATTTAAATTGTATTTATCCAAACTGGCCTTAATGAATTTCTTCTGTTCCATTAACATGCATTAAATAAACAAACAAACAAAAGAATCCATGGTATGAGCAAGGCATGCAAGTTTTAATACACGAAACATAACAAGAGGATTAGGCTTTAAAAATCAATAAACAGTTCAGCACTGGACAAAACACTAATTTTTGAATAAGCAATCCAACATATGTTCTACCATAAACACTTGCCTTCCAAATGTAATATATAGTCCTATGAAAATAAATGGTTGCTGTCAATTTCCTTTTAATGAGAGAGTAATTCCACCGATTTATAAACACACAAAACATGTGAAAGCACAGGAATGATGGCGTGGAGGAATTCCATATCCAAATGTTAAAAAAGCATCCCAATCCAGATCGTGTTAGTGTCATCCACAGTAATGAAGTCTACCAAATGGACACTGGATAAAATTTGAAAAGCCATGATTTATGAACAAATTAAAGAGATGTAGGCCCCCACTTCCAGTTAAGACCAGTGTTGTCTGGAAATTCCCATCACCTCAGGCCATTTGGAAAATCCTGTTCTTAACACTTACTTAATTACTTTCCTCTGCCACACAAAACTGTTTAGAAAGCCAGCTCATCTAGAACTGTGCTCGATGTCACTTGGGAGAAAGCGAAGGGAAACAAATCAGCATTTTGGCAATTTCAGGCCTTGAAAAGCTGTGGATTGTTGTGAAAAGAACCACAGTCACTGGGGGCTGAGGAGATCCGTGTGGAACGAGGAATGCTGTGCCCTGGGACTGTCCAGGCAAGGGACACAAGTGGAACACACAGTGTCAGTCCCCTCTGGTGGGCTGTGGTGTTGATCACGGTGCTGTACAGCCACAGCGTGGCCTGTGCACTTGGAGCAGTGAAATCTGCACAATTCCCCCACTGATGCCAAAATGATTCTTTGCTTTTTCTTTTATACTCCTCTTACACACTCTTTTATAGTTTGATGTACTCTCAGTGCTTTTAGCCCACACACTGTAACTTCCCAAGGCTGATAACTCAGCTCAGCCCCACGGCACTGTTAAACCAGGAGAGCAAACATCCTGGGAGCCCCAGACACCAAGGGCCTCTCCAGAACACATTTTGGAACCTCAGACAGGCCCAGCCAGGGGGAAGGTTCCTCACAACGAGGGCTTCACTCCAGCCTCTCATTGGGGAATCTTTGATAAATATGTTAATTTTGCAAGGCCTATAATTGTGTGTATTTCAGTGTGATGCTGTGCATGCATTTTCGGGGCATTCCACCTGGACAAAGTGCTGTACCCAAGGATCCTGAAATAAATACCAAGGTAAAAACTCCTTTTCCCCATAAACCGTGCTTTGGTTTTAATTTTAAGACCAGGGAAAAGCAACACCATCACAGCTACTAAATCACCCAGCAGATCCCTTGTCTTTAGCAAAAACATGCTGGTCCAAGGTTGGACTCGATGATCCTTGAGGTGTTTTCCAACGTGTCAGACAGGCCCAGCCAGGGGGAAGGTTCCTCACAACGAGGGCTTCACTCCAGCCTCTCATTGGGGAATCTTTGATAAATATGTTAATTTTGCAAGGCCTATAATTGTGTGTATTTCAGTGTGATGCTGTGCATGCATTTTCGGGGCATTCCACCTGGACAAAGTGCTGTACCCAAGGATCCTGAAATAAATACCAAGGTAAAAACTCCTTTTCCCCATAAACCGTGCTTTGGTTTTAATTTTAAGACCAGGGAAAAGCAACACCATCACAGCTACTAAATCACCCAGCAGATCCCTTGTCTTTAGCAAAAACATGCTGGTCCAAGGTTGGACTCGATGATCCTTGAGGTGTTTTCCAACGTGAATGATTCTGTGAGTCTATGATTCTCTTCTAAGCTACACGTTCCTATGCACAATGCACCCCACTGCCTTCTTGAGGTGGGAAAACACTTTTGAAGTGTTTAACCCATTTATTCTTTGCAAATAGATTATACTTTCCTTGTTTTTGTTTCCTTTTTCCTATTTCTGCTGGCTTGGGTTATTCATCCCAAAATTTTGCATTCATCAAGGCCAGTGTGATATTGTGTTGTGGATTAACAGAATCTGGGACACATCTGATGAAGATTGGTAAGAGATGTGCACCCTTCTGGAGGGGTAACTGGAGACCAGATGGGGTCTCTTACACCCCTTAACCAAATCCTGATGTTCAGGCAGCTGAAGTGAACTCCAGCTTCGAAGGTTGGACCCTCTGGAGGTCCTTTCCAACCTTAATGATTCTAAACTCCTCAGTCCCAACCTAGTGTAATTTAGAAACCTAATTCTGTACCACACTGGGTATCATCAGCTCCCACGAAATCACACTGAAAAGTGGGAAAATCAGTGACATCACCTCCCAGGTCTGGTCTTAAAGCTGAAGTGGGGACACCCAGCAGTGAAAGGAAAGCCTCCTACAGCAGCAAAACCCCTCCTCACCTGGATTTGCAAGTCGGCTGCTGGTCGGTCCGAGAATCTGATATGGATCTACAAAATCATAAGAGAAAGATTTAAAATCATTCATCAATGATGTCAAATATTTCAGGTATTATTGTTTAACCTCCTAACAGGCAGTGTGTACTGCCTGATGGGACAGCAGGTCCAACACCTAAGCAATTTCCTCTCTCTGCATGGCCATATTTGCATGTTTTCCTTTCAAACTTGGTGTGCAAGGATATACATTTGCCTTTTGTTATGTATTAAATGCAGGTGTGTATATTGAGAATGTGAACTTTGTTATGAAGCATTCTGGTGGTGGGATCCTCATCCCTGGAGGTGTCCCAGGAAGGCCTGGATGTGGTGCTCAGTCCTCTGGGCTGGGGACAAGGTGGGCATCGGGCACAGCTGGGCCTGTGTCAGCTCCACAATGCCTGTAGCACCTCAGTATTTCCCTCTAGGAATTCCCTCTGGAAATGAAAACTTAGTTTGGCCTGAAGTCCAACAGGGAAAAGGGGAAGGCTATGGCAGCAGGACCAAAGCCAAAGCAATGGGCTGCAAGCACTGAGTGACTCTGTCACTTCTGCAGCCAACAAGACAATCAGGTTACATTCCTTACACCTTTAAATAAATCTGTACAGCTCACACACAGCCATTAAATGGTCCTCAAGACTTACATAAATCATCAATATATTTCTAGGAATATTCTCGTGTTTGGAAGGCCAGATTAGATAAAACATTGTTTAGGCAAAAATCAGTGTAATACTTCCCAGTCTGTGCACGAGTTAATGAGACCTATTCATGCACAGTTTTGTTTAGTTGCAACAAAAACCAGCATAATGATTTAAAATCCATGTGATAAAAACTGGCTCAGAGTATTCTGAGCTAAGAATATCCTCTCAATCTCTTTTATTTCCTCCTTCTAACCTTTTGCTGTTAACAAAAGCCACGACTGGCTCAGGACCTTTGTAGAGCTCTCCAGCTACCTGTCCAAAACACAGCTGAATTTGCAATAAGGGATTAGGTGCCACCCCATGGATTTGCTGCTTTGAAAACACCAAAGGCTCCCATTTTGCTAAACCACTGCTCTACAAACCCATAAACATCTACTTTCTCCTCAGTTTCCCAACAGACTGAGAAGCCCTCTAATATTCCTGTTGTGTTCCAGGAGCCAAATTCAAATGGGTTTCTGTAGGCTGTAATCCATTCCCTGGGGTTTTTTTGGCTCATGCACATTTTCCAGCTGCTGGGGTCTTTGGGCATCTTTACCTTCCACCTCTGCACCCAAACTATAGATAGTTTTTTTTAATAGCATTTTCATTCTGCAAGGTTGTCACTGCCTTTAAACATTACATTTATCCCAAATCCAGCTGCAGAGCCAATCCCATCCACATCTGGGGTTTTAGTGGTCTCCAGCTGGAGGGGTCTGAACCAGATTGTGCAGTCTGGCTGGAAGGTGAGAGCTGCCCTCCTCCTCATGTTCAACAAACCCAGGCAGAATGCAAACCAAATGACACTCACCTAACTGAGGACGCTGGTCTTCTGTTTTGGGAACTGTTGAGGATGATGGCTGAGTAGCTGAAAATGGAAAAAAAAAACCCATGTGGTTATTTTTCCACTTAGGAAGTTCCTCACCAATCCTACGAGAGATCCCTAGGCCTGGAACTCCTGCTGCTCTCTGCTCCAGGATAGACACAACAGGATTTAAAGCTCATAAAAAGCTTTTTTAAGGCTCTGTGGTGATGGACTTGATGAAGTTGGAGTTTAAGGAGGGATGTGGCTGCCCAGTGACACCTCCCAAAATTACCTATACAATTGGCTTTCCAAAAATGCCCAGATAAAACCCCTCCAGAGCTGCTATAATTCCCTTTGGAGTCTCATCCATGTTTCCCCAGCTGTGCAGATGCTTTTACCTTTTGACTGAGGGCTGGGGTGGGTGTGACTCGTCCACGCTGATCTCCTGGCTTGCTCATAAGGCAAATCTGGGAAGGAAAAGGACACTTGTTCATGCAGACACGGCCTAAGGTGGTTATGTTCAGAAAGGGAAGGTTTAGGGGGGATTCAGGATTTGGAAAATTACTGAAATAGGCAAGGAATTCTTTGTTAAAACCTTTATTGTCTCTAAAAGCAACAGTACCACGCTGTGCTCTGCACTGCCCTGTAGAGGTGCCTGTTCTTGTCAAAAGTCTGAGCTGCACTGAAATGGGTGGTGCAAAGAATCTTTAGAGGCAACGTAGATTTCATCACTTCCAAAGGTTCAGGATACTCCTTTTAGTCCCCTTCCTCAGCCCAGGACACCAAGGAATGGCACACACTGACATCATGAATAATCTGTGCTAGAATCTTGCAGGAAAAGTCCCCCAAGAGCTCATTTTATGCATAAACCCTCCCAAATTCAGCATTAGCAATATTTCCTTTTAAGAAGACAGGCTTTAGTTGATTTATTAGTTTCTTCTTCTTGGAACAAGCTCCTTAAATTTACACATCTAAATTTTCATATCCCTTTCTTTCATTTACTCGTTACTTTTATTTTATTTCAGTGCTTTAGCACATAAAAAAAATGAAAAAACTAAACCATAAAAGCTTTCTTCATAAAGCAAATGTAGTAAATTCAAGTGTTTGGTTTACCCTTAGAAATCTTTGGCAGCTTCCTGTGCTTTTCCACAGCTGACTTGAACACATTAGCTAAATTTACTGCCAAAATCACAGATTTATGTAACTTCCAGGATCTCAGGAAGGTAGCAGTGCCCACCTGGTGGAACTAAGTTGGTGCAGATGTCTTGACTCTCAACACTACTTGTGCTTTATTTCAGAATTCACATTTGGAAATGAAACCGCCTCGAAAGCAAAGAAACAGCCCCAGACTGGCTGTGTGCAAGGCAGATCTGCCTCTTTCCAAGCACTGGGAGAAGCAGCATTGCATGGAAATAAAGTGTAAAGTGTGAAACGCACAACAAAATTGCCTTTAATTTATTGAGTCTGTTTGGCACTGCCAGCACTGACACCTCCCAGAATCCTACACTTCAAAACCTTTGCTTTTGCTGAGATTTGCAACTGATCTTTGTTCTGCATTTTCCTAATGAATAACTTTGTATCCCTGATATCTCGAGAACTATTCCACAGCCTCTGGGTAAATAATGTGAATTGTGCAGGTGCTCATCTCTGAGCAGAACACTGGTGTACAGGTGAAGCACTGTGACCTGCAGATGTCCTACCCAGGCTGAGATCAACACTGCTGTTTAGTTAGAGACCTTATGATCTGGCAAAAAAAAAAAATAAATCCAGAACTACTCTGGTCATAATTGCAGTGGGTTCTGTCTGTACAGAAGGGGCTCAGCTGCAGGGGGGCTGCATGTCTCTTGTCCAGTCCTGCCTTGCCTGGCCAGTTCCCTACTTCCATGGCAGGTTCTCTATCTCCTCTCTAGATTCCCTTGCCAGGCAGATTCTGGTGACATCAGGAACCTATTTTTTCCCTCCAGTTTTTCTATTCCCTTCTCAGAAAGACACTGTCCCAACCACAACTCTACCCACAATCTCATCTCCCTTCTTCTCCCTCCTCC
>VZRF01002850.1:176115-217768 GCA_013396875.1 Vireo altiloquus | reverse complement strand
CCTCTCCGAACCTCTCCGAACCTCTCCGAACCTCTCCGAACCTCTCCGAACCTCTCCGAACCTCTCCGAACCTCTCCGAACCTCTCCTCTCCGGTAATTTTTGGATCTCCAAATTATCAGACACCTGTGCCCTGAGAGGACTGGGAGATGCTGTGTGTGCTTGTACTTGGTGGCACTTGAAACACATTTGGTACAAATTTAGCACAGTGAGAAAGATGTTTTTCCTTTTAACTCAACACAACACAAGATGATCTTCTGACTACGCCCTCTCCATGAAAATAAAAATCCAGTTATCAGCTTTTCTTGAAATAGAGCAAAGTTCCAGCTTCATTCTGAGTTCAGCATCGTGCCTGGATAAACACGTTGTTATTCCAGATAAGTAGATCTGTTCTTGTCCACGAAATATCAGCACAACGTGTCCTTATCTTGGACAGGTCCCTGATGGGAATGCTCCCGTTTGGAGAGACAAACCCCAAGCAGGGGTCCCTGAGCTCCTGAGAGCCTCATTGTGTTACTGTCACAGAAACCTCATGTTCTGTTGTAAAGGTGGCTGGAGAAACCCTCCTTTGTCACTGCAAGCCTCACTCACTTCCCATTTTCTATTGTAGTGCCTTAACAATGGCAGTGCTTAATTACTCTCTCCAGAACTGCACCCCAGGATTTGGCTGATTCCCACTGAACATTATTTATTCCCCCCCCCACCTCCTCATTTTTGACCTTTTTCATGTCATCAAGTGATTGTCTCCAGGGTCTGCTTTTGCTCTCACATGAGCAGTGCTTTGTTATGGGAAAGCTTCTTTGTATTCTGGTTGAAATGTGACATTTAACGCAAAGGAAAGCCACAGAATAAGCCAACAAAACACTTTCCTGGAAGAAAACTGAATTTCTGCAACCCCCCCTTCTTTTCTGAATAAAAATTCTGACTTTGAAGATGTCTGTCAACTTCCAATTGTAAAAGATAAAATAAAACTTCCAAAATCACTACAGTTTTTTGTCGAAAATGTTTCTTTCTGCACAGAAGAGCAGAGACACCCTAAAATCAAACTGCAATTCCACAAGTAATTGTGTGAACACAGAAAGATGTTGACACAAAGCATTTTGTTTCAAAAGTGTCATTCTAAATGTGAATTAGATAAAAATACTGAAATGAAGGAGAGCTGCCCATGTCTGCTACGTGGTTTAGGACCTTTTCCTTTAAAGAAAATAAACACTTTATTTTTCCATCACACGTAGGATGAAACAAATATGGAAATCATAGACCTTGTCAGAGAACAAAAAAAAAATCCCTGTTTTCATTCAAGTCCAGTGGAAAATAGACTCATTAGCCTCTGCCTGAAATTCTCTCCTTAGCACAGCTTTTCTTGCAGGACACCAGGTCCCTTTGGTCTTATGTTACATATTCACTTCTGCTGGGAATTACTGAGTATTTCCAGCCTCTGTATTTTTGTTTGGTGATTGTTTCTATAGTTCTGCTTTGTTTTCTCATCTCTATTTGTGCTGACATTCCCCAGTGCCACTGAGAGCTCCTGGGTGCCACAGTCTGCTTTAATGCTTCATGAAAATGTTTAATTTATTTGGAATATCCCTTCTTCTTAAACTGACACTAAGCAGATGCTCTGTGACACTCTTTAATTTGATAATTACATCACGTTTCCTCAACCCCAGACCATGATTTGAACAATTTCAAACCTCTGTATCTCTCAACATGCTCCAAAGATTTTTCCATATTCCCATGGCTTTCCCAGGCGTTTCTAAGCACCTCTAAATTCTGCAAAGAGCCTTTTTGATAAGGGATGACTGACACAGCCTTCCATGCAAGGCCACACTGCTGGGGTATTTAATGGCACAGCCACATTTCCCACGTGATTCTCCACCGTGGTTCTTCATTTGTTCACATTTTCCACTCTGGCCCACGAGCAGAGCAGTGGCTGTCACCGTGCCAGAAATAAAGATGACTGTTTTAAGTTGTTCCTCCATGAGTGAAGGGGGCTAGTCTGGAATCAGTAAGATATGCAAATAACTTGTGCCTTGTGCTGCATTTATCAACTCATATTTTCAGCTGCTAACGTATTGCTCCCTAATGAGATTCCTGGGTACCTGGACAGGAATCCCTCAGAGGAATCTCCGGGTTTAACTAACAACAAAATCACAGAGCCCTAGAATGGTTTGGGTTGGATGGGACCTTAAGGATCACCCAGTGCCACCCCTGCCATGGCAGGGACACCTCCCACTGTGCCAGGCTGCTCCAAGCCCCAATGTCCAACCTGGCCTTGGGCACTGCCAGGGATCCAGGGGCAGCCACAGCTGCTCTGGGCACCCTGTGCCAGGGCCTGCCCTCCCTGCCAGGGAACAATTCCCACTTCCCAAGATCCCATCCAGCCCTGCCCTCTGCCACTGGGAAGCCATTCCCTGCCTCCTGGCCCTGCAGCCCTTGCAAATTGGCTCTCTCCATGGTTCCTGGGGGCTCCTTCAGGCCCTGCAAGGCCACCCTGAGCTCAGCCCAGAGCTTCTCCTCTCCAGGCTCAACAATCCCAACCTAACTTATTGGTGACAGGCTAATTAACCAGTTCTTGATTTGTTTCTTATGATAGGCTGATTTAAATTCTATTGTAAATAGTTGTGGGGCATTTTGGTAAATGCCTTATGAAAACGAAATTGTATGCATTGGATCAGCAGCTCCCTTTTTAACCACTAATATAAAGAAATCTAGCAGAGTTTGACTTCCAAGGATCCAAACAGGTTGAATTTGTTGATGTAATGTTGATGTAAAGCTTCCTTACCTCTCTTTTCTAATTATCACTTAACAAATCTATAGACATGCATATATACACGTATAGAAGGGTATATAAAATAGTTTCTTGTATGTGCTATCCTGGATTCCACCCTAGAGCACAAATACTGTAATTGCTATTCAAAAGCCACTCTTTTTAATGTGAGAATGTACCTTTGGACCAGAGTTCAGCTAATTCCAGTGCATGTCCCTTCAGAAAACTTGGATTTATGCCTCTGGCTCAGTAATGAATTTCCTTTAAATTTAGTATTTTGCTGCAACCCTTCCTGATGTCCTTTAGTACTCTGCATCCATTGGTGGAAAAGCAAATGTCCAGATTAGGCACTTTTCCAGCATTTTTTGTGGTGAAGGGTGATAAAAAGAAAATCTTTGGCTTCTTTAATTATTCCCATCAGCCTTTCACAAATCAGCACATCCACAACATTTTCACAGACTTCAAAATTTTGAGCATTAAGAACTTCCTTATGTTTTGACTTTACTTATTTAAGCCTCTTAAATTCACAAGCAGATTGCTGGTGGTTTTGCTCACCTCAAACATAAATAAAATGTAGATAGCAGGAGAAGCATGTATCCTGCATTTTTACAGCATTTTTCCACAACAGACTTCAAATAAAAGGGAATTTTAGCCTTGTTTAACAAACAGAGCTAAAGGGCATTGACAAGTAACTGCTGGGACAATGCAACAGAATCAGTGAACAGAGCTCAGGTTTCTGATTCCCTGGTGCTTTAAAAAGTTGATACATTTGCTCCAAAAACAGAGATTTGTGGAAGAAATTGACTTATTAAACTGCTATATTTAATTATTTTCCTCTACACAATTATACGGCCACACATATATGTGATATAAATGTATAATATGTCTGTTCAAAATAGAGCCTCATATTTATGAAAGGAGAGTTGGAGGAGAAAAAGAATGAGATATTTTTCAAGAGATGAAATGAGTAAGATCACAGCACACAAAAGGTGGTCATTGTTCCTACCTGGCCTGGTTGAAATTCTTTGTGTTGCTTCTGGATAAACGGATGTGTTTGGAAAAATAAAAGTGGCACCTCCTGAAGAGAAAGAGAAGGACATAACACCTAAAGATTCATTTCCACAGTCCCTAAATCCACCAGTATTTTCCCTCCTGTAGAGTGAATGAACGAAGACTCTGAATAACTAATTTCTGCCTCAGGACTGTTATATATAAAAGTTCATTCTAATAATTGTTACGTCTATGTAAATCCATTCAAATTACTGGATAAAAGTCTGTGCAAAATTTGTTTTAAGAAGGAGACAGCCAAGTTCAGGAAAACCTTCTACCACAACCACCTCCACCTGTGCAGGTGGCTTTGTATCCTCTGAAACAAAACCCCTTTGCCTTCATTAGTGCATTCCCAGAAAGGTTCATACTTTCAACAGAGATTTTTGGGTCAGGCCCTCAGAAATCTCATTAATTTTCCCCAGTGTGAAAAAATGGAAAATATTGAGCTTGATGTAGGAAATGGAATCTCCCTTTTCCCAGGCATTGAAATTGCTCTGACTACACCAATGGACTTCTAATGACCCTCTCCAGGAACAGGAAAAAGGCCAATTATGGCTGATTTCAAGAACTTTTTTCCCAGCTCTTTTGTGGTCCATTGAAAATTGAACAACTAATTTTCTGTATGCTGATGATCAGCACAATATTATTCACACTCCCCAATGACAGATCATCTCATTTTGGTGAAATGAATTTCAGAATATCATTGTCAGTGCACATATAGAGAAAAAGATAACACACAGAACTGCTGAACAACACTTGGATATCTGTAAGTGGAAACTGCTTGGCGAATTAGAATCTCAAAAGCCAGAGATGGAAAAGACCATCAAGTCCATCTATTTTTAAAAAGGGCTTAAATCTTACTCCAAACCACATCGAAGTAAATGGAAAATTTTTTGTTGCCTTTGGTGGGGCTTGCAGCAGGCCTACAGCCCACAGCAGGACTTTGTTTGCCACTAGGACCAGTGGCAAACCTCTAATCTCAAGAAAAAATCTTCTAATCCAGTGAATTTTGCTATGAAACTCACTCAGAGTGCGAAACTAAATAAAATATGAAAGAAGCATTGCAATCCAAGTTTTGTTTTCTTTTTCTTTTGCATTATCCTTTGTATTATCTTTTTCCTTTCTCATAGAGAATTGTTATTTCTGGTCACTGTAGGTAACTAACACCCTCAGGCATGATCATGCAATATTCCAAAAGTATTTTGTAGGGATATAAACCACATTATTTGTACAGCTCCATGCCATCCTCTGTTGCACAACTGTTAGAGCAAGTTAAAATAGATTCTGAATTCTTTTCATAAATATTTTAAGTTGCATCCTGAAAGACAGACGAGGCATGTGTCATTCTCCTACCTACACTCAACACTTCCCTGCGCCAAAATAACAGAAGGGTGAATATCAACAAAAACCATTTTACATTCCCATCAGACTTAGTGGTGATTACAACATCACACTTAGTGGAATTTCAAGTCCCACAGAGCTAGAAAATGAGAGGAGCTAACTGCCTAAAGAGCAATTTTATTGATTTACACAATATTTACTGCATGGGAGGGGAGACACCCCCATTCCCCAGAGCCCAAAAGCACTTTTGAGCTCCGAGAAGTTTCTAGGGATCTGTGGAGTAGATCTCACAGGACAATGAGACAGAAGGACCAAAAAAAATCCTCAGGTAAAAGGCCCCAAACCTGCAGTTTATCCTGTGTCAGGGCCCCCATTCTCTGGCAGGACACAAGGAACTTTTGCACCGTTTTTGCACCATCTGCCCCTGCGTGATCTCACCTTTTCTCTGTGTGCCTGTGCACAAAACACACAGACAGCAGGGAGGGGATTCTCTGGTCTCCCTCCTGATTTACCACTTCCATTTTTTTAGCAAGCAGCCCATGGAAAGGAATCCTGTGCTTTTAGAAGATGACCTACAGCAGTGGGAGCAGTGCCAGCATTACCTGTGTTTCTAGCATGCATTAACCGTGGAGAGTTTTGTAAGGCCTTATCAACATCATCTGAAGTCAAATGTGGAAGAGGAGCTACAAAACAAAACAAAAAGCAACACCAAAATGTAAAAAAAATCGTGAATTATCTTTTTGAACCATATTTTCCCCTGAGAGGATTGCCTGAATGTGAGTCTATCTGAACAGCCTGCAGTTTGGAGGGAGGTGTGTGGGCTACAGCGTAAATTAGGGCATTCATTTCTCCAAATTCATATTATTGGAATTATTATTATTATTATTATGAATGCACAAAATTTCTGGCTGGTTATTGACAATGTGCGTGTGGAGGAGACTGCACCGCACTGGTGTTGCAATGCTTGATGGTTTTTTCTCTAAAAACCATGTTCATTTTAACTTCTTTAAACTGAGGCAAATTTTCCACAAGCTTAATTGTGAAAGCCCTCAATCCAGGTAATCCCTAGTCCCTTTTTTTCCCATTGAAATTCTAGCCATGCACTACAATTAATTTGCATTTGGACTTCAGGGACTGTTCCTTTTTTTCCAAGAATTTACAGAATTTTTTAAATTCAATTCAGTTAAATCTTCCCGATCCTATCCAGAGTACAGCAAACTGCTGCCAGTCCTTACAATCATGCCTGGAATTCACTTTATGAATCAATGTTTGCACTCTTGTTTAGTTAAAATGGAAAGAAATGAGTATGTGACCAGAAAAAACATTAGCACTGAACCCCACGTGATTTTCACCCTGGTGAGCTTCAACTTGATTTTTCTCAAATGGATACGTAGAAAAGACACCCTAATTCTCCTGTTTGATAAACATAAGTTGAATGAATGGGAATCTTTGCATCGAACTCAATAGGATTTGGGTTGGGCTCCCCGTTAGGCTCTTAGGAACAGAAATGTTTGCAGCAGACATTTGAAAACCCAACTATTCGCAGCAGTAAATTTAGGATCGCCTGCGGACACGACGGAGGGTTGGCTTACTCTCTCTGAGGTAGTGTAGGTGTGACAGGAGGATGTCTGCATTGTAGCTGGGGGTGAGCCTCTGGAAGTCATCCTTGGTCATTTTGCAGAGCTCCTTGCCGTCGATGTTCTGGAAGAGCAGGATGTCCACGTCGGGCAGTCCGTACTCCTTCACCGCCCACTCCAGCCACTGGCGCACGTGGTCTGTGCTCCACAGCGTGGGGTCTGGGGGGGCCACGGAGCACAACATCAGGCAGGGAAGGGGAACTGATGAGGCACTGGGCCAAGTGCAAAATAATCCCTCCTTCACTGACTGCTGGAGGAGTTAATTCGGTGTGCTGAGCACAAGTGAGAACAACTGTGGAGAGCTGAGAGCTCTGAGTGTTAACAGCGAACCCTGTGCTGCTGAGTGAGCTCCTTCTCCCACTCAGCTCTTCTGCCTCATTGTTTTTAGGCACTTTTAGCCACAGATGAACAGAATTTATGGCCACTGACAGCACTGCAAGCTGCAGCTGAACCGTTTTCAGAGGTCTCTGCTGAATCCTTATCTTTATTCAAGTGAACTTTCTGCTCGTGTCTGAGCTGCTCTTCCTTGGGTGTAGGCTAAGTAAGCACTCACAGACTTGGGCAGTTATTTCACAAACTAGAATGGGTCTCTAGTTGTAGTATGTTTTTAAAACATTCTTACTCAATAATCAACTACAACGTATGATATTTTTAATTTTGTTCCAATAACTATCAAATTTTTCTAACACGTTTCTTCTACCTCAAACCTATTCTACCAATCACCTTGTGCCTACTTCACAATAAAAAATGAAGAAAAAAAAAGAAAAAGAAAAACTNCTCAATAATCAACTACAACATATGGTATTTTAAATTTTGTACCAATAACTAAAAATTTTTTCTAACACGTTTCTTCTACCTCAAACCTATTCTACCAATCACTTTGTGCCTAGTTCACAATAAAAAATGAAGAAAAAAAAGAAAAACTTAAAGACAACACCCAAAAATCTCCATCTTACTTTCATTCACTTACATACTATAGAATCTTATACTATAAATTTTCACCTTGTGATAAACTAAACTACAATCTATTTCACACTTTCAATACTTTCAATTCATTCAAGAGTGTTAAAAGCTTTTACCAAAAACATAAATCAAAGACTATGTCTTTTTAGAGTGCCAAAGAGTATTTCAAACCCCTCAGAGCAACAAAAAAAATTTTCCAACCTTCCTAAACTCCAACATCTAGTCAATAATATTAACTAGAACTTTAAAATATTGTGCATTTTCTTTCCCAGACTGCTGTGGTGTACAGGAGTACATTGCTATACCTGCATGGGCTTTTACTCAATACCTGAAGTATTGGCAAAATCATGTGGGGACAAAAAAGCCCCAAACAGTCCAGATTTTCTAGCAAAATGTTTTTAAATGAATCCTTAATTTTAACTTACACTCTTTTATATCTCTCCAAACTCCTCATTTTCTGTTTCTCTCCCATTCTACTCTTCCTTGCTCTTGAGTAAGGACCCAACAACACGAAGGTCCCTCAGCTCCTACCATGAAGAATTTATACTTTTTGCAGAGAAAAGATTAAAGCTGAGGGGACACAAAATCTTCAGGAGTTTCTGCCTCATCGTCCTAATGATTCTGTGATTTTGTGATGTCCTGAAAGCTGAGAATGGAGCACATGGAGGTCAACTGGCTGCTGTCCATCACATGAAAATCTGTGAATAACAGCCTAAATAGCTTTTCTATGGCTTAACTGCAGTGCCATTCCCTTTGTTTTCACTCTTGTTCAGGCTGGTCTGAAAGAGGTGGAAATCTCCTGAATTCTACCAGAAAATTCTTAAAATAATGCCTCCAGCTGGTATGACATATGTACCAACTAGAGGGGTGAAAGCCTGGTGGTAAATCTTGGGTCTCAATGGGATTGCCCACACCTACAGCAGAGAACTCTGAAAACTTCAGTTTGGTCTAAAGTAAGCAACCAAACACCAGGAAATTTACCAAAATATTTTGATTACGTCTATAATTTTTAAATGTCTCTTAATTATGATAAATAGAAAGTTACCACAGCTGGAAATGTGAATTTTTCTTTTTTACTTCTAACTTTATCACATGAACTGCCCACTGCCTATGCAGTCATCAAAACCAACTGAGTTTTACCCAATAATTTCTTTAAGTGACCTCAAAACAGCAAGGCTGTGACTGTGACCATCTTCTTCCTTGAAAGTCATTCAAATCCACCTCAAGCACATCTCCAGTAATACACTAAATAAAAAATCCCTTGCTGAGCTAATCATGGTAAGGGTTACTATAAGACTCTAAAAAAGAAAATGCCAAACACCAGGAAGAAAATTGTTTTAGGAGAACATTCAAAAGTTGTGTATTTTAGTGTTGGCAGGACACTCATTATTCAGAGCATCACTCTCCTGTGTCCAGAACAGAATTGACAACACCATTGCAGGGGACACTGCAACAGATTTGTCCACACCTTTCTTGACAAATAACTGAAATAATCACAGCTTGCAAAACTGGCCACAGTCAGTACTCTTGCATGTCTAAGCAACTGAAAAACTGTAAGAATATTAAGCAACATGGCAGAGGCAGAAATATTTCAGGCAGGCACCTCTGTGCTGGAGAGGAATCAGCAGCAAAGTGTTCCCTCCTGGTTGCAGGTGTTGAGTTTACCCTGTGCATATCCTGTGGTTTAGGAACACCCACAGATGCCACGATGCTTCGACTTGGAAACAGGCATGCTAAATATTCTGCAAAATATTCCAGGTTGGTTTGGAGGACAAGGCAGCCAGAAGTGACAAGAAGGCAGCCTTGTTGTCCCATTAACTGCTGAATCCCACAGCCAAGCCTGCCAAGGCTGACCAAGAATTTCTCAATTGTGCTCTTACATTGCAGTGCAGTTGTCAGTTTGCTTATTAAAATGTTTTATGCTGCTCAAGCTCAGGGCATAACCCACCTAAAGGCTTTTCATGCCCTGTTTGATCCCACAGAAGCTACTTTTTGGTATTTTCACAGATAACCTTGCTACAGTGATCCTTTCTCTCCCTCCCACACACCCTGTGCCCAGCTTGTCCAAGGGATAAGAAATTGAAGTGGTTTTTCCTTTTGCCCACTTTAGGGTGAAATCCTCCAAAAGGAGCTACAGGAGTCAGATAAGATCTGAGTGCCTTTTATCAGCCCATTCTGCTGCCGAAATGGGAAGAACAGATTGGAGCTGCTCTCACTGCGATCCTGCTCAGCTCATTCTCTCAATAACCCCCTCAAACTACTGCTCCTTTCCTCCTGATCACCTGCATGGCTACTTTTCTCCAAACCCCCTTAAATAATCTTAGTAGACTTGAGGGAAATGCATTTTTTTTTTTTTTAGCTTGCAATTTTGGTGTAGAGGGTCTAACCTGCTGGCACAATGACTCTTCGTTCATTGGTCGTCATGTTTGGGGGTGGAACGTGCTTCTCCTCCATGTAGTTTCCATAGTTCATCCCGACACTGTCTGAGCTGCTCACCATCTTCCCTCCTTTTGCCACGCTGCAGTCATCTGGAGAATTCCTAGGCATACAAGAAAGATGTGCTTCCATTATTATTCCAGTCCTTATTAATATCACCAGCAGAGAATCACCTGGAATGAAATGAAAAACTGGGAGTTGAGCGCCTGGAAACTCAGTACCCCTCACCTAGTGACTCTGCTGATTCCTTCAGTTGTCTAAAAACACCAACCAGGTTCAATGGACCATATATTTATATTTACTATCACAGGATCAGGCTCCTATATCTCTCCAGAAACTATAAACACTAATAATTTAATTCCAGACATGGAACGGAGGTTTGGTCATAAGCTTGTTCAGCCTGGTGGCTGCGAGGAGCTGCACTTCCCTCTCCAAACATCTCACAGAGAAACACAGAAATACACTTAATTCACATTTTCTGGGGGAAAACTATTCTTAGTTGCCGTTGTCCAAGCAGTCCAAGCCTTGGAGAGCTGCCCACCTCCACTGCCATCGTTGCTCCACACTCAGTTGCACTTCATGTCATGCAATGTATTCACATTTCTATGTAAGACTCACAAAAAAAAAGGAACATTTGCCAAAGCCATGATTCAAAATACCACACGCATGACTGGAAAAACCTTTCAGCTCCTGACTAGCTCAGTCTCCATGGTACTGTAGTCAAGACAGGGAAATCTGCAGAGGATCTGCAACCAGACACCTCTTTAATTTTGGCTTTGCTTTCTGAATAGAGTCTTTGGGTTTAACATCCCACAGGGGGTTCCCTAATGGCATTTTAATTGCATCACAGTTTTCTTTCTGGCAGACACAGACATATTTGTCCCTTAATTTAATGTCTACAACGTGTTTCATCAGAGGGAGAAAAATTGTTACAAAAATCAAAATAAAGAACTCAGCCATGGGGAATACCTTTAAATGTAAAGAAGTTGTTTGGCAAGGGAAGGAGGGTGTTAGTTGGGGTTTGGTTTCTTTAGCAATACCTCATTACTAACAAGCTTTTTGCTTTTAGTCCTGCCATTTAAATCCTGAAACTGCTATGGTCTCACTAAACAAGAGGCAAGTCACAGACTCATGGAATCATGGAATCCCAGAAGGGTTTGGGTTGGAAGGGAATTTAAAGCTCATCCAGTGCCATGGGCAGGGACACCTCCCACTGTGCCAGGCTGCTCCAAGCCCCAATGTCCAAGCTGGCCTTGGGCACTGCCAGGGATCCAGGGGCAGCCACAGCTGCTCTGGGCACCCTGTGCCAGGGCCTGCCCTCCCTGCCAGGGAACAATTCCCACTTCCCAAGATCCCATCTAACTCTGCCCTGCTTCAAAGGCCTTTCCCCCTTGTCCTGTCACTCTATGCCTTGTCCAAAGTCCCTCTCCAGCTCTCTTGGAGCCCCTTTTAGGCCCTGTGACTCAACTGTGTTGACTGCTCAGCACTACCATGGCTCAGGAACTAATGCAGTTATAATTCTCAGATGTGTGTTTTAAAAAAAGAACCAGCACTTGGAAAGCTGAAAAATTACTGTACATCTTAAATACTAAAAGAAAATATGAAGTATAGCATTATTTTTTCTATGCAGTGTTTCTACTGATTTTACCCCTCTGTGTTAATGCAGATATTAATGAAAAAGTCAACTGTTGATGGCTCTGAGTTTAAAAATAAAATATGTCACAAAGATCATTCAGTGGGTGACAACACCTTTAGGAGAAGGACGAGGGCCTTGAATGCTGCCTGGAAAACGTTGGCTTCATATATTTTTTCCAGGATGCCTCTAAAGACATCACACATGAAATCTGCCCCGTGTAAAAGCCCTGCAACTGCTCTGTCAGCCCCAGGACTGAAAAACAACCACGAGGGAAAACACAGTCAGCACCTGCCACTGCATGGTGGTGAATTCAGCCCTTCCTCTCACAACCAGAGCACTTGGGCAATGTTTTCTCAGGTTTAGTTTTGCTCTCCTACCACACACCACTAAATATAACCCTGGGATGGAGCCTATTTCTGTCCAAACAGAGCAGAGCAAAACAAAGCTGCTTTTTGTTTCTGACATAAACGCTGAAGAAGAGCTTTTGTGATGATTCCTTGTGAGTGAAATGCTGGCTTTTTCTGCTTCCCTTTCACAAATATGAAAGGCATAAATGCGTGAGTCTGCACTTTAAGTTATGGATATTTGGAAACATCCTCCACCACCTGCCCTTATACCTGTGCAGATGTGGACCATGACTCTTTAAAACAGTTCTGCTACAAAGAACTTTTTGGCCCATTCACTGAATTTTTAGGAAATAGAGAGCTAGCAAGATCCTTTAGTTTAACTAGCAAGGTTATTTAATTTTGTTGTTTTTTTTTCTGGGGGAAAAAAACTTGGGATAGAGGCGCTCCAAAGTGAAATATCCCATCAGTAGCAGTCTACAGCACTTCTACAGGCAATGGTGCATTAAAAACACTCTTATAAACACTGAGCAGTAAATAATGTGAAAGATCCAGTAGCACACAGCTTTTGGCAATGTGACAGGGCTTCTGAGATGCTTTTCTGATCTGAATATAAACAGAGAGGGGTGGGGAAGAAGATCATAAGTAAGTCATAACTTTTCATTAAAATCCAGAAGCAGATGGTCAAGGGTTTTGTCCCTTTAGCTCACTGGGTGGACAAGCAAATCCCCCATCCATCAAATCTCCTAAGACCACACTTAATTTCAGGCATGGGATCAGCTCCATGGGACTTAACAGGACTACTCTGGCGCTTCAAATTGAGTGTGTGCCCTAAACCACTGAGCTGGGGCTTAACTGAACTGCCTGGAACAAACTTCTACAGTACAGAAAGCAAAACTGAAAACGCAAGCAGACGCAAGAAAATGGTGCTTCTAGTGCCCAGAACAACAAGAGAGTGATTGTCTAGAAAGGGGGTTTTTTTTAGGACTTTCTGTGAGTCTGCTTTATTTCTGAACCACCGGGGGAGCAGGGTGGAAAAGCAGCTTTTGGAAAGTGTGCCCAGAGTGAAGGGTGCAGTTCTGCAGTGATTCATCCCCAGCTCCAGGTCTGAAATGAAACCAGAGGTGTTTTTCTTCACGGCTGCCTGTTATTTTAGCCCTTTGTAAATATACTGTGTTACACCTGGAATTTACAAAAAAAAGAAAAAAAAATTAAAAAATTAAAAAGAGGTAAGACTACACACAGTCATGGTACCCAAGAACACTTTGTCCAGTCTTGGGCTGATAAATGTCTGCTGAGAAAGTATTTTCTCCTTGGACCTTGAAACACCTTTATACAGGGTTACTCAAAATTGAGCTGATTTGATGGTTAAATTTATCTCTCAGTCCTACTGAAGCTGATTGGAGTTTTGCCAGCCATTGACTCTGATGAAAGCAGATGTAAGTTCATAAATAAGTGCATGAAATGCACTTTTTCCTTTTCACTATGCTACTATTTTCCCCATGTGACATAAAACACCTGTGTTGTGTCGAAGTGCAAGGTGTCAGAGAAATTCAGATTTGGAATCAGCAAAACTCTACATGTGTCACTCCTGTAGTATAAACTCCTCTATTTAATATTTCTGAGTTTCAGAGGGAAATACATGAGAAAAAATGTATTCTCCAAATTTCTACATGTCTTCACAAGTTTATTTAATAAGCACAGCTTGGATTACAGAGGCTGCTACAAGGTCAGCTCAGACTGAGGGCATTACAAAGCTTGCTCAGCCTCATCCTCATTCACTGTAGCTGCTCACGTTGTAGTGAATTTGGTCGGTGCTTCCTCCCCAAAGAGTTTGTCACTGAAAAAGTGCCCCAGGAAGAAAAACCCTGAAACTCCCCTGAGATTTTTTACTTTGAAGTACAGTGGGGACAGTCAGACCCTCCCTGATAAGGAGGAGCCTGTGCTGAGACTCCGAAAAGCACTTCCAGGGATGATTTCAGAGGCCTCAACACTTGTCAGAGAATCACAGAATACCAGAAGGGAAAAGAAGGAAGGGAATTTAAAGATCATCCAGTGCCACCCCTGCCCTGGCAGGGACACCTCCCACTGTGCCAGGCTGCTCCAAGCCCCAATGTCCAAGCTGGCCTTGGGCACTGCCAGGGATCCAGGGGCAGCCGCAGCTGCTCTGGGCACCCTGTGCCAGGGCCTGCCCTCCCTGCCAGGGAACAATTCCCACTTCCCAAGATCCCATCCAGCCCTGCCCTCTGCCACTGGGAAGCCATTCCCTGCCTCCTGGCCCTGCAGCCCTTGCAAATTGTCTCTCTCCATGCTTCCTGGGGGCTCCTTCAGGCCCTGCAAGGCCACCCTGAGCTCAGCCCAGAGCTTCTCCTCCCCAGGCTCAACAATCGCAGCTCTGGCAGCCTTTCCGCCCAGCAGAGCTGCTCCATCCCTCTGCTCATCCTGCTGCCTCCTCTGGATTCCCTTCCAAGACTTCTTGTGCAAGCAAAATTTCCCACAGAGAAGTCCAGCACAACAGAAGCACGAAAATGCCAGAAAACTCAGAGTGGTCAAAATATCCCTGGGGTGCTCCCACAGGCTCCTGCCCAACTTTTCAGTGAACTGGGCTGGGGAGCTGGACACAAAGTAAATAAATGGGTGAGTAAGTAACTGGAAAAGGGATGGCCAGGGTGGGAACAAGCTGCCAGGTCTGTGGAAGGCAGGGAAGCCCCTCAGAAACACATCACTGGCTAAAGCTGCTTAAAACTCGTGCTGAAGCCACAGCTAATCTTTGCTATAAGGTGTCAAAAGAAGTCCTAAGAAGATAGAAAAGAAAAAGGAAGAAAATTGCAGTTCCCCCCAGGCCATTCAGTCACAGCACTGCTCTGCTCCATGGAGGGCTTTGCACAGTCCAGCAGCCCCAACAGGCCACAGCCATGGTGAGGCTGGGAAGAAGCATCCCCCTGCAAACAGAGCACCCAAAACAGAGGCAAACACCTCTGTGTGGGGTACCCTGGGCTCAGTGGGTGCTCAGGGTTATGTGGGGCTGGCCCAGGGTCAGAGATGTCACCTGGAGGCACCTCTGGTTCCTTTCTCCTGTGACAGCACACGTGGAGTTGTTGCCTTTCTGTGAGCAAAACAGAAGGTGCTTCTTTACTGAGCTGTACACACAGCAGCCATTCATCTCCAATCAAACAATAACTTCGGCTAATTCAATCTTCTCATTTTCTTTTCTATTTTCTTCTCCTTAGCTTTCCCCAGCTATCTTGCAACCCACAGCTGCCTTGAGCCTCAAGGCCATGGTGGCAAATGCAGGCAGTCAGCATCTGGCTCACTAGAGGCCAGTCAAGCTATAAATATTTCCAGCCTGGCTCTTTGTGCTCGCAGTGTGGGGAAACAGCTGGTTTAAGTTTGACTGCACGTTGTCATTTCTCCATTAGTGCAAACACTTCAATATTTCTTACGTGTCAGGTTGGAGTGAAGAAAGGGAAAGCAGGGAAGGGGGTCACGAAAAGCCAAAGCTAAGAAATGATGTTCTGTATATACATAATTTACAATTAGATTGCTGCCTGGGACAAGGCTGAGGTTTGACATGGTGATAGCTAGGCCAAAGCCACAACGACTTCCCACTTGGCCTATAACTTTCAGGACCTATTTTCTCTTGTTTTTCTTTTATTATTTTTATAGAAATTCTATTATGATGGTAATGGATTACATTTCTCAAATTGTATTTCATTTCAAGAGCTTGTAAGGCTGTTGTATTTGTGGTTTCGTAAAATATGAAATACCAGGAGACGGGGCCCTTCCCAAACCACACGTGCCTTCTTTTGTGGGCAGGGATCATACAGAAAGTTAGGAAAATAGAGCATGCCAGGCATAAACAGAAGTGACATCTTGTATGGAAACCATAATCCCCCGTGTCTGTGGAATGTCTGCTGATTTTCATGATTAGCACTAAGGGGCTGTGAGGGTGCAAAATGCTAAAGCCCATGATTAGCCACTTTTCCTTCCCTTCTGTTTTGTCTTAAAAAGCTATTCCCAAACTTTGAATACCGAACACCCCCAACTGATGCTGCCCTGATCAAAATGAAACACCCACTAATGATGGGGGGCAGAGGAGAAAACTCACCACCAGCTCTAAGTGCTCCGGACACAGTAAATCCTGAACAGGAAATCAAAAAGCAATGATGGCAATAGTCCTAAATAATAACAGCAATCACAACTCTTCTGGAGTCCTATGTCATTATTTGAAGACTGTTTTTATATTTCACTGCCCACCTGAAATCCTTTGGTTGTTGGAAAATCAGTGGTCAATCCCAAATGTAGCCATGATAATTATGAATGAGCCCATTATCCCACAGTGGAAAGCTTCTTATTTAGCACCTGCCAGCACAGCACCCCCCAAAAAGCTTCCAAAAAAATAAAATAGTTGTAGTATTAGTGAGCTGAGTTTGTTTTTCTCCTTGGCAACACATTTGCCTCAAGAACAGAGCCAAACCATGCCCATACACGCAAGCAAGTGCTCGTGTTAAGCTGGTGGATTTTCAGAGCAAAGAGGAGCTTCTTGAGGCAGTCACACATCCTGGCTTTGCCATTTTTCCACCTTGTTAGCCAGCCACTCCACCAACCACCCAGTCTTTGGGAAAAAGGATTATCAGTCTGAGCTAACCAGCATCTTTTTACCCTAAATCAGTAACACTTTACACAAGCAGCTCCAATAAGGAAAATCATCCTCTCAGGACACATCTCCCAGCTCTGCCCTGGGCTGCTGTAGGGGCTGGGGCCAGGCTTGTTGTTTAGTCTGAGCTGAGGTTTCCCAGGAATGCCAGGGCTGGATGCCGGTGGTGTGCCACCAGATGTGGAAGGGACGTGGCACCGTGCCCCTGCCATGGGGTTGTGCTCCAGGGGTGGAAAAAGCTATGCCTTGGGAAAACAAGTGATGTCAGGGCGAGGGCTGCACATCAGCTCTGTCCCTCCCCATGCTGGACGCTCCCAAGGTGGGGGCCAGAATTTTTAGTGACAGGATGAGGAGCAATGGCCATAAACTGAACCACGAGAAGTTCCACCTCAACAGGAGGAAGAATTTCTTTACTTTTAGGGGGGCAGAGCACTGGAACAGCTGCCCAGGGAGAACATGGAGTCTCCCTCTCTGCAGGCATTCCAAACCCACCTGGATGCCTTCCTGTGTCACCTGCTCCAGGTGACCCTGCCTTGGCAATGGGGATGATCTCCAGAGGTACCTTCCAACCCCAACAATTCTGTGATTTTGTGGAGCTGCTTAAATGCTCTAATTAGACCCACCAGGTGCCAGGCACAGGTGCCTCCTACAGCTTAAAGCCTGCCAGCCTGGATCCTGGGAGCAGGATGGATCTGCTGGAATACAGAGCTCCACATGGATGAATTCTCCCTTCCCAGTGCCTGGGCACTGCTGCTGTCACACATCTCAACAGTGCAAGGTACTTCAAAGTGCTCCCCATTCCAATTTGCTGGCTTGTATAGCTCAAAAAAAATCTACTCATTAGGAGACTTTACATCAAGGGGAAAAGAAAAAAAACACCAGCAAGAAAACTCAAGTTCACCCTGGGCTCTGAAAAGTCCTCCTGTGTGTCAGACGTACTGAACCCAGCAAGTACAGAGGCTCTTTGATGAAAATTCAGGCAGTTACATGCAAAGAAAAATGGTATTTCCCCAAAGAGCCAGCACAAAAGATGTATTAAGTGATAATTTCATTCTCAAATGGTTTTCAAGCAACAACTGGTAGCACTTAAATCAACATTTTGCACATGATTAAATCCTAAGGACAACTAATTATTTCTGGCATTTCTTTAAAACTTCTCTATCAGCCAAGCTGATGTTGGAAAGCTTCTGCTGTGCTTTCACTGCAGTTAACTTTCAAAATACTTCTTCAATGAAATCATCACGCTGCTCATGGCAAGAGAAATTTATCTGTGGCCTGAATAAGACTCTGTGTTCCACTTCAGCCTGCCTGGAAAAGATGGATTACCTACAGTAAATGTCATTATTCCAAGCTACCTTTGTGTAGTCCCACCCATGGGCACGGCAGAGCCCCATGGGTGAGTGAATTCCGAGATCACAGGGAAATCCATGGATTTAAATGTTGTTCAAGCAGTACCCAGGGCCTCATGAGAGCATCTCCACGGAGTGAATTTCTCCCTGAATGCGTGACATGAATTGCACTCATTGTGGCAGAATTGCTTTTGCCTAATTTGATAAAATACATAAAGAACAGCAAAGTAACAGTGTGGCATGTGCAACCTCCAGATTTATATTACAAGGTGAATCTTTTGGCCTGACCCAGGAGCAATAAATAGCAGGAAACAGGATTATTACATTTAGGTGAAAGATTGACTGTAGGGTGGCACAAAAGGTCTCATTAGATTTATGTACCTGGAAGGAACAGAATGGCTGCACCAACATAATGTACTTAAAGAAACTCAATTTGATACCACTTGTGACAGCCTTCATTATAAATGCAACAACAGCCAGGTAAAAGACAGCTTTAATTTAAACTTTTCTTGCTTTATTTAATTTAAGGTAAGCCCTCAGGCTATATTTTGTGGTGCTGGGCAGCGGGGCTTACCTTGAAAAATACTGTTATTGTTAAAAGAAAAGTGGGTAGCTAATCCCTGTGCAGCACGCTGAAAATAACCCTTTAACTTCATTCTAATGGCATTTCTTTGGTAGTCACAGGAATGCCAGCTCTGAGACCTTTAAGTTTTGAAATTTAATGTAGGGCAATTACAGCCAGAATGTGTCTGGGGAAAGTCCTAGCAGAGGGGGCACATTCCTCATTTGGGTCAGTGCTTAATTGGGGATGTCTAAGGGGTTCAATATGCTCCTAAAATTTTATACACTCTTCCAAAGGACAGAATATATGGCCAGGAAGCACTAACACAGGGAGAAGGGAGAGCTGGACAGCGAAAAATTGCAATGTTAACTTCTCCCTGGCCACCACTTTGTGGGATCTCATTCCCTGCTTTGCATCCTGAATTATTCAGATCCAGGTGCCCACGAGGGAAGGCAATTACAGAGGATACCCTGGAGATCCTCGAGGCAGCACTTGCATGGCTCTGCAACGTGGGATCATATTTCAGACTCCTCTGGGATGACTCAGGTTTTAAAATGGGTCTAAACAGAGCAGGTACAGTTTTACTAAAAATGAAATGCAGCTCCAAGCGCTCCGGGTACTGCTTGTGTTACTATTTAACATACAAAGCATTTTAAGAACTGAGGAAATATTATCATTTAATAGTGTCATTTAAGGAAATAAGTTTATGGACTGCAAAAGAGGAGGGTGGGAAAGGCTTCTGCAGAAAAGAATATGAAAAGTAACCTACAGAAAGGCAGGGTAGCACAATCTGATACACACTTTTTTTCCCCTAAAACTGGCAGGAATACCACATTTCAATTCCCAGAGTGTAATAACACTACATATTACATACACACATGTATGTGAGGTTGAGGAATGCCACAACATATTTATTTTTGCTGCTTGGCAGTGTTAGTTCTCCATTAAAATGTAGTATTACAATCTATTTTTTCAGGCATGAGTTAGGCCCTGTAAAATAAAACTTTGATGAAATAAACAGTGGTTTTTTTATTGGAATAATTTATTTTTATTATTTTTGTGTATAGTATGAGCACGCAATATATGCATGCAGTATTTTTTGTTGTTGGGCTAATTTTTTTTTTTTGGTAGCTTGCAAGTGATTTTTTTTGTTTCTTTTTCAGCAAGTCATGACTGAGGAACAGCAGCAAAGTGTGAATTTTCCTTGTTGTTGGAACTCTGTACTGCTCTTTCAACAGGGAAGGCTGTAAAAAAATTCAAGATTTAATAAACAAACACCTTCCACTGTGCCAGGCTGCTCCAAGCCCCAATGTCCAACCTGGCCTTGGGCACTGCCAGGGATCCAGGGGCAGCCACAGCTGCTCTGGGCACCCTGTGCCAGGGCCTGCCCTCCCTGCCAGGGAACAATTCCCACTTCCCAAGATCCCATCCAGCCCTGCCCTCTGCCACTGGGAAGCCATTCCCTGCCTCCTGGCACAGGAACTCCAGTTCCTGATGAGGAGTCTCTCTCCATGTGCACATTTTATGAGGATACTGCAGACACCTCTCTCCACAAAGGGGAATTCTGGCAGCCTAAACCAGCAGCCACCTCCTGTCTACTGACTGTGCAGGGAGCCAGAGCATCACTGAGGGACTCAGTGTAAGCACACACTAATAGAAAACAGCCAAAAAGAAGGAGAAATTATAGCATCACAGAATGTCCTGAGCTGGAAGGGACCCACAGGGGTCATCCAGTCCCAGCTCCTGGCCCTGCCCACCCCCCCAGCAATCCCAGCCTGGGCATCCCTGGCAGCAGTGCCCAAAGGCTCCTGGAGCTCTGGCAGCCTCGGGGCTGTGCCCATTCCCTGGGGAGCCTGGGCAGTGCCCAGCACCCTCTGGGGGAAGAACTTTCCCTGATCTCCAACCTAAACCTCTCAGCAACAAGTAACATTGTTATCCTAATAAAACTATCTACTCTAATACAGCTTAAGGAATTTACACTGAGGGAAACTGTGATCAGTTCTTTCACAGAAATTCCAGCACAAATACTCCAGAGGCAATTTTAGGAAAGGGTGTAAGACTGATTTTGAATCAATACTCCATTTGTGATTTTATCTCTGCATTTGCTTGCCACAAAAAATAAAAACAAACCTTCAAAAGACACTGAAATAGATTAAAGACACTTGAACTTCTGAATAAGCAGCCTTACAAGAAGACTTCCTCTAATTCTTTTTAACTTCAGCTCACCGTTCCTTTCTACATGTCTCAAATCTTTGACTACTCACTGGAAATTCTGATTTGACTTCAGCACGGTTTCCATCCTCACCACTGAACAGAGGAGGTGTGATAAGCTGTCAGACCACTTTGCCCTGCTTGTAGTGCTCATCACATCAGCACAGCCAAGTGTGAACTGCAACCACAGAGCCCAGGGCTGAGGTTTTCCTGAACAACTGATCCTGGGAGATGAGATTAAAACCCAGGTGGTTGTGACAGAGAGATGCGAAGCACAGGCTCCACTGGTACAACACCAACAATTGTCAGCAACTGACTCTTCTGGACCTTTGCCCTTCAGCAACACCAAAGGAAAACTGTTTTGACAGTCAGGCATTTTAAACAGGAAAGCACTTGTTTGGATAGTTTCCTTGAAAAAAAAAAAGGTCTTCATTGTGTTTTTTCAGATGTCCCACAGGGTGCTCCTAAGCTTGGGAAAGCCACCAGTCAATATCCAAAAATCCACTGCAATACCTCTGCAGCCTAATTGATCCAAGTCTCCTTTCTAGTGACATTCCCAAAAAATATGTTGTCCTGAGACAACCGTTTATACACAGACACTCTGTGGCCTGTTGAGCTGAGTAATTTCTTTTCCTGTTTCTTTCTACTCCCCTGCCTGCCTCCATATTTATGTTTTTTCAGCGTGAGTTCTTAAATCCTGCTCTACTTTTTGGCATTATGTTTACAGTAAATACAAAAGTAAAGATCAATAGTTCACTCCCTCTGCCATTACAAGAATTTAATTCCAATGTTTCCCTGTTTGGTTATATTTGGAGCAAACACAACTGCCCAATGGATTTGCCAACTTCCACGGAGTGTTAGATCACACACCCCATAGCCTTCGATGGATCAATGGTGTTGCTCCAGGCTACAGCAAATCCCCCTTTTATTAACTTTAATAGCTGCTCCTTCACCTGCTGTGCAAAGCAAATTCACATCCAAAAATTATCCACAGAGGAAAGGTACTGCACAAGATCATGAGAAGACTGTGCCTGTAGTACCATTTTAGACCCTCTGGAACACCTGAACAGGGCTGGCAGGTCAAGGGAGGGCAACCTGCAGCCTTCTGGGATGGCAGCAGTGACCAGATGGGATATCCTGAGCCACCTAAAATGGTGCTAAATACACAGATTTAGACAACTGAGCCATACCCATCACAAAAACCCCCATTCTTGAGCCACCGCCAGCCTTATTACCTTGACCCGTTAACCTGGTTGGGGTTACACTCCATCTTGATGGTGACTCTGGCCGGGGGCTGTGACAACCAGTCCTGCTGGGGAACACGTGGGCTCATCTTTGAGGTCTGCCCATATTCACTGGAGGAGGAGGCTGTCATCTCTGTCTTGGCGAGGTGGGGTGATCCGTAGGCACACTCGAACAGGGACTGGTCTTCGCTCACCACCGATAACGCTTCCTGCAAACCAGAGAAGGGTCAGTGCAGCCACGTTTCAGGGCAGCCATCACAGTGTTCCCCGAGGGAAAAGGGCTTGTCCCTCTGATGCCTTAGGTTTTAACTTTTATATTTTTCCAACCCTGCAGTGCCCAGTGTAACTCTGCAGGTCCCTGGAGCTCGTTCAGTGCTGTTCTCTCATGCTCACACTGACATAACAAAGCCTCTCCAGCTCGCTCTCCAAGGACACCCAGACCCTCCTGGGCCCAACAACTGCAAACCTTCATCTTGGGGACAGGGGGGCAAGCTTGGGCAAATTCCATCCTTGCCTGGCTTCTGCTTGGGCAATTGATGCTGATATCAAAGTGGGAAGAACTCGGGAGCTGTCATTGTCCATGCTGGGATGCACTGAGGCAGGAGCCTCTGGAGCCCAGAGTGTGACCTCTGAAGGCCTTTCCAATCAATCCCTCCTTTATTCCTTTATTCCTGTCTGCTCCCTGTTTCTAGGGAGCCATTTAAGGCATCACCTCTCGCAGGGAGGTGAACGCTCTCGTTAGTTTTTAGAACTGCTGGTGCTGGAGGTGAGGACCCATGGGGACAGATGTCATCAGCACAGGACAGGAGGACAGGAGACCCTCTCCCTGGGGAGACCCTTCCCACAGCAGATGCACAAACATATGCTGTCGAACACTTGGGAATAGTGGCCAGCAGCTGGGAGGGAGGAGAGGGCAGGATGGGCAGCAGAGCTTGGGTCAGTGGGGTCTCAGGAAGTGAGGCAGAGGATGAGATCTGCTGGATGGTAGCAAAAATTGCTGCCTCACCAAGGAGCAACCAAAAATCAGGCCCTGCTGAACCACTGAGATCATCCTTTCCTTCCTCAGGGACCCAGGACAAGTCCTTTCTGGACCACAACCTCCAATCCAGGAACATCACGCCCACCAGCCAGCTCCCTCCCTCTCATGGCAACTCTTCCTGGTGGGAATCCCACTGAGGAGCTGTGGGAAGGGCTTCCCACCTTCTTCATGGGGGTTATGGTCATCAAGGGCAGCAGGGCCCATCAGCTCCCTCAGTAGTGGGACAGCTGCCGCCACATCTGTCTGGAGACCAGACAGACACCAGAGGGAGGGACAGTCACCCTCTATCCCCACTGCCAAGCATTCCTGCTGGCACCAATTCCTTCCCTGTGCTATCCAGAGCTGAGTCTTGTGAGGGAGGCAGTGCCTGGGCCAGGCTCGGGATGGTGCTGTGGCTACCATGTCCATCAGGAAATATGGAAAGAGCTGAAGCTCCTGAAAGGACACATCCCACCTGAGATGAGGTTCCCCAGCCACGAGAGCAGATCTAGTCTCCCACACTCCTGCTGTCCTCCAGTGGTGCATGGGCTCGGGGAGCACCCTCCAAAAACAGAATTCCAAGGAAATTCCCCCTCTCCAGGAGTCACTTAAGGTGGACAAGATGCATAAGGGTGCAAGTTCAAGAACTGGAAGGGGCTGCCCAGGGAGGTTTTGAGTCCCCATCCCTGGAGGTGTCCCAGGAAGGCCTGGTGGTGGCACTCAGTGCTCTGACAAGGTGGGCATTGGGCACAGCTTGGCCTCGATGGGCTGGGAGGGCTTTTCCAGCCCCAGTGACTCTGTGGAAGGACAGTAACCCACTGTGTGACTCCATCCTGCCCATCCTGGCCCTGTGGCACGGAATGGAGCAGGAGTGCAGCCCAGCACCTCCTCCCTGCCATTTTGGGGACAATCCCCAGCTCTGGGTGGGTGAGGAGGCTCTGTGTGAGCCCAGCAGCCGAGGGGGAGGCTGGGCCAGCTGGCCACGGCTGCGAGTGTGGGGGCCAAGGATCAGGGAGTGGGGGGAATCCTGAGCCAGACTCGGGGCAGGGAGCTCCGTGAGGCAGCGTGTGTGGGCTGTGCTCCTGCCAGATCTGCTGCTGACGGCCAGAACCGCGTGGTCCTGTCAGCAGAGGAGAAGGGAGAGAGAAAAGGGATGGGAGTTCCCCGGCTCTGGGAGGGTGGGTGGCTGTCTGCAGGCTCCCACTCTCCCTGGCTGTTGGAAGAGGGCTTTGCCAAGCTCCTGCAGTCACATGCTGCCCTAAAAATCAGCGATTGTTCATTTTAAGGCCCATGGTGTGACTCTTGCAGATGTTCTATGCAGAGTTAAGAGCTGGACTCCATCCTTGTGGGTTTCTTTCAATCCCAGCATACTCTGTGATTCTACATTTCTCCTTCTTTTTATTCGCCTGGTTTGTGAGCCCTTGGGGGGCACTCTTAATATTCACAGTTTGCTCTACGACTGCAAAGGTGGGAACATCCCTTTTGGCTTCTTACTGCTTGTAAAAAATGAGATCACTCCTACATCTCCGGGCTTGGGGAGAGGGATCTCAGGCCCTCCAAGTGCCCTGAGACTCATGATTGAATCACTGAGTTCAGGCAGTGATCTGCACCTTTTTACTGCTGATTTTCAGATGTCATTTGAGTGCAAAGATCATCAATAGGCTGCCACCAGTGACTTCCCAGTTACCACCATTCCTTCTGTGCTCTGCACACTCTCCCACCAACCTGCAACCAGCTACCTTTACCTCTTTGGTTCTGTGGGACAAGTAGAGTATCACCTCTCCTTTTTGCCATGCCTCGCATGCCAGAAACCTGTGATCTTGGTGGTCTGAAGCTTTTCTGATCAGCTTTTTCTGGGAAAAGCTGCAGACCGAGGAGGTAAGGGGAGAGACAGCCACTGGTCCCTTGTTCCCCAAAGATTCTTCCCTGGCTACACTGAAAGACAGCAGAGAACTTGATGTGCTTGGATAGTAAAGTAGCAGGGATCATGTAACAAGAACTAAAGAAAGAAAATATTACACTGAAAGGAAAATAAAGAGTTCTTTCTCAGCAGTCCACAAAGAGTTTTTCAGGAAAAAAAACCCCAAAGCTAACTATATTTATGCACAAACACAGCCTGGCCAGATGATCCCAATGCATCCCATGCCTGACACTACTGAACACAGTTTCCTCTTTTCTGCCCCAATCCATGAGACAAAAAACATGTAACAAAATATTAATTTTGGAAGAGTTAGCTCCAGTAAATACACTAAAGTGTGAATTATACAGAGGAAAGCTGACACAGATTGCAAATAAAAGATTATTTTACTTTGTAAACCATTTATTAATGGACCTTTTCGAAACAGGCATCAAGCACTATATAATGGATTTATTTCTCATCCTCCCCCACACAAGTGAAACAAAACAAATCTTTCTGGCTCCTATTAAAGATTACTCGACCTAACGTAAGTTAATTTATGGATATTTAGGGTAAGTATAAATGTAAACAGCAACAAGATAAGAAGGGTTTTCTATTTATTGGCATTACTAATGAAAACAAACAATGCTTGTACTATGGGTGCCCATTATGTTGCCTAACAAGGGAAAGTACAAACATTTTAACTTCCTGAGGAGCATAGTAAATGCTGGAAATATGAACCCAATCACTTAGGGCTGTGTGAATATCTACAACTACTGACACAAAACAAGACAAACATAAACGAGCCCAAGATGCAACCTTAAACTTGACATTTTGGAGGGAAATTCATGGACAAAGCAAGCTCAGCCCAAGTTTAGCTCTGGTTTAATAGCACTCATCTGTACTCCATCCTGCTGGTTATCAGTTAGTGCTCGCTGACAAGTCTGGGAAGGCTCTGGAGGAATAGCTGAGTTCCTGCCAGCTTTGTGTGCTGTGGGTCGAGCCCTCTGTGGAGGCTCATTAATGTGTGCTCCACAGCACTTTCAGGGAGCCTCTGACATTCACCCTCCCTGCCCTTGGCTGGCCTGTCTGGAAGGACAGCAGGACATGGGTCACCCCTCCCTGGGTGACAAAAGCTGCACTGGCCATCGAAGCCTTTGCAAAACGTTGAGGAGTCAGCACAACTAAAGAAAATGGTCCAAGCTGGAACCAGCCTTATGTCCTCTTCAACCTCTCCTTCCTCTCAGTGATCTTAAAACAGAGAATCCCAGAATGCATNCCCTCCATCCCTTGTCCCCAGTCCCTCTCCAGCTCTCCTGGAGCCCCTTTAGGCCCTGGCAGGGGCTCTGAGCTCTCCCCAGAGCCTTCTCCAGGCTGAACACCCCCAGCTCTCCCAGCCTGGCTCCAGAGCAGAGGGGCTCCAGCCCTGGAATCCCTGGAAGGCCACTTAAAAGGTGAGGATTCTGGCCCAGGCTTTTCTGAATCCACTGACCTTGCAGAAGCTCATCCTGTGGGACAGCAGGGAAATGGAACCCAAGGATAGGAAGCATTTCTCAGCTATTCGGGAATGTCTGACAAGGGGCACAACTTGGTGTCCCCAAATGGTGTGAGCTGTGAAAGGAAGGCTCCAACAGCAAACTGCTGTCCTGGAACAGCTGACAGAAAGCACTGTGGCTTATTTCTTTCCTAAATACAGGGACTTAAAAATCTGTTTTGTGTTATAATTGCAAACGCAAGCTCCTGGACCAAATCTAATATAAAAATTGTCAGAACTCACCATCATGAAAAATTAGCGGCGTGGTCTGGCCACATATAAATGTAAACAAAGCTATTAATACTGACAATGTTTGGCAAGGTTTTTTTACATATGGATGCCAGTTCTATTCCTAGTAAATGCTTTTCATTACTCATTTACATGTTAATCTCTTTTTCTCATCCATATTAATGCTGTCTCTGGAGCAGTTTGGCAACATCAAACCATAAGTGGGATAAAGCAATGTAAACATTAATAATTATTTCAAAATAGATGCATTACAGGCTTTGTTCAATTTTGCAAAGATTTGTACCTCTGTGACAATAATTTTAGCAGTGGATGGGGTCATCTTCCTGGATTTCACCTGATGTAACATATTCTTATGACATCTCAGAAATGAAGCCTTTTATTTCTAGTAATTAATGTCTGGAGTAAAGGGATATGAAGAAAGGAACATATGGAGCTTAAAGCAGAAGGTGGGAAAGGTCTTTCATGCAAGTCTGTGAAGCAGAGCTGTTGGTATCTGAGGTCAATATTGAACACAAATTTTCTTTATTTCATCTTCCTTTCTCCACATATTTCCTCTCATGACAGCAGTGCAAAAAAACCCCCACAAAACCCAAACAAATCTGTGTTCCTTCGTTATATTCCTTTTATATTTTAATGGCTTGTGTACTATGCCAAACCTTGCTTCTCCCTTGGACTTTCTGTACTAATGATAAAAGAACAAAATGATTTCTCTATTTGGTTTTGACTTACACTCCACTGATAAGTTTAAAAAAAGAAAAAGAATAACAGACTGACAAATCTGTAGAACAATAGGTACAGCAACGCCTTTAAAGTAGGCATAAAGTCATTAGGACAAAGGTGTTTACTTAATCAAATGCAAGATTACTTGGCCTAGAAGCATGAAGTTACAGGAAATGTGACTGAAGTAGTTCCCATCATGAGAAGCACATGTGAGCTGCCCTCTCCTTTAAAATGCAATGTCACGAACTAAGGACAAAAACTTTTTTTCCCTCAGGTTTGGTCAAACTTAAGAAATAGCTACACAAGATAATAAGGTGTGTGGTTGTGCAGCAGAATTTGCTTGGGCTGAGGGATATGAGGGAGTAAACACAGCAGCAGGAATTTAAAGTCCTTTGGCGGCCACTCTAACCAGGGGTTAGAATGGACAATGGTTTTAAACTGTGAACTGGTTTGTTTTTCACAAGCAATGGTTTTGAATGGAAGGAGGGCAAGTTTATATTACATTTTAGGAAGAAATGCTTAGCTGTGAGGGTGGGGAGGCCCTGGCACAGGGTGCCCAGAGCAGCTGTGGCTGCCCCTGGATCCCTGGAAGTGTCCAAGGCCAGGATGAACATTGGGGCTTGAGCAAGAACTGCACCCAAGGAGGAGGATGAACGAAGGGACACAAACACAGCAACAACCCTTGTTGTACATTGAGATGCTACAGAAATAAAATGCATTTTTTGCGTGTCCAGACAGCATTCCCACACTCCCAAAAGGACCTGTTACCCTTGGCTTGCAACTACACTGAAATAAAGAACTTTTAATTAAGATTGCCATATGCATTGTGTTTATATCATCTATTTCTTGACACCAGTTTTATAGTATTTCTCCTCATCGATGTAAACAAATTTTACTTCTCTAATCTGATTTCATGATAATACATAGATAAGCACAAGCTTTGACCTCCCCACAGCCACAATCCATTCAGACGTGGGCTGTTTCTTATCACTTCTCAGATGTCTACAGTTGGTCAGAAAAACCCCTCTGTTCTAAAAAAATTCTGACATACTGCAACTTACTTTCATTCTAAATTAGACCAAAAGCTGTTATATGAAAACTTTCACCAAACTGTTTATTATGAGGATTAATTGTAACACACCAGCGTGTGTTTTGCAGATGTTAAAACTTTCTAATAAAAAGTCACATTTGGAGAGGAGCTGCATTTTCTGAGGGAAGATTGTTCTCATTAAAGCCATGCAATTAGCTCCTTAAGTGTTTCCATGCTTTAGTGCTCCGGGTATCCCTTGTATACCTGATAACATTGGTTGTTGAAGCTTTGTGCATTGAATTACAGCTGTCACTGAAAGAAAGGACAGGTGAGAGTGGGGAGGGGAGCACAGTGCACAAGATTTGACCAAATCACTCTACTTGTTTGCTGCTCTTCTACCTATCCTCCCTCAGACTGCATCTTCTGATGCTCTAGGAAGCTGTTCATCTGGAGAGAAAACCTAATTTCAAACAGGCCAGGAATGTCATTTCCAGGCTGGAGCAGAGAGCACAGGGAGGCTGGACACCAGAACCTCCCTGAGCAGTGGAACTCTTCCAGTCTGAGACTCGGCTCACGTCGGCAACAGGCACCACTGCACGAGGAAACAAGCTGGGGTTGAACTGCTTAAAGAGCCTCAATTTGCAGCCCTGCTCCAAAGCCAAGCCTTTGAGCCTTGGATTCATTGCATCCAGCAGCAATCGGGTGAAACAAAAGGCAAATGATTGATGTTTTAGCCTTGCTGTAGCTTATTAATCATGATGCTTGTACAAGTCTCTCCTGACCATTTGCAGAAGAAGGATATTCAATATGGTGTGGGGAACATACTGGAAAAGGTTACTGCTTAAAATGCAGTCACCTGAGTCAGGAATTGCAACACACATCTGGAATATGTTTTCCTTCTAAATCTCTGAGCCTTGGATTCATTAGATCAGACAAAAACCCACATACTATATTCATGAGGAGAGTTCAGGAACAACAAAAAGCCTTGGCAAGTACAAGATAGGAAAGACAGATGTTGTCCTCACCTCCACCCATGAGAATCTGATTGCCAGCTCAGCCAGCATCCTCCACCTACTTTCAGGGAGCACTTGGAGCGTCAATGTTAATCCAAACACAGGCCCGGTGCTGCCACTTACCAGTTCTCCTCACCCCTTGCTGAGAAAAATACAAGGATGTTTGGAGCCCCACTTGAAAAAAGGAATAATCAAGCATCCATCAAGTTGATGTTATGAAATTTCAGGCTGGATTCATTTCTGGGAAATGGCAGCAGATGTTTGAGGCCTGATCCTGCGGCCCTCTTTGCGTAACTCTGACTTCAGTGGTACGTGAACAGAGGCCTCATGGCTAAGCCCAAAGGTTTAATATTTTGTGTCTTAATGAACAAATCCTGAAATACTATGAATTCAAATGCAGGCCCTGGTGCCTTATCACAATTTCTAATAAAGTGTCATTCCTGAAATGTCAGCAAACCATAAGGTAATATTTACAGCATAAGCCATTCAACTCCACGTCTCCAAGTGCTTCAGAAAATAAAAAATCACCATTCCGTTATTGTAGATAGTGAAACTTTGGCCAGAATTACTAAAAATCAGTCTTAGAAAACGTATTTCCCTCATGCCAAGCTGTGTGCTGCATTTGGGACTACCCAATACATTGCACACACTACAATGATCACACTGATTAGAGTAACTTCCAGAGCAAGCACCAGCACCTGATTTAGAGAGCTGTCATTTCACAATCAATTATTTCATCTGTAAAGCAAAGTGCAAATGGTTTAAGACCAAGCCAAGATTTAATAAATGGAAGTAGGAAACTCTTTTATAAATGTCACAGAGATGAAAACTTCCACTCTGAATCTCTTTCAACCCATCTCAACACCTGACAGGGCCTCAAGCTGCTTGGAAGCAGCTCTGTCCATGCACAACCACCAAAGAACTGCACCAGGCTCCTTCCTGAGTGAAAGTGGACATCAAAATTCTCCTGCATGAGCAAAGTGCTGGAAAATTACTTAAACACTGAGGTAACACCCGTTTTTATCAGCTGCACCATGAGCTGAACGAAGAGGGTGCAGGGTTGGAGCAGCACAATGATCAGAATACGTATTCCTGAATGATTATGTCAACCTCAACCACCAGTGCTGGAAACAATACAAATATATCCTGCAGATTGTATACTGTATACAATATATTGTATTTTTAAAAGAAACTGTAGCTTTGTATGCTTATTTTAGCACTTCCATCCATGGAAAGAGCTCGAGCAGTAAGAAGTTTGAATGACTATTTTTTTCAGTCAATACAATAGACTTTTCTTCCTTTTCATCTTGAGAGTATTTTCAATTATGAACTTTGAAAGCTTGGAGTGTTTTGCTCCTTCATGCCTGGCTGTTGACTTCTAGGCCTTCAAAATGCCTGGAGAACTGGGAGAACTTGGATGTAGAATGCTTTAATTCCTATCTCAGCCCAGGGCTAGCCTGTCGCTGCTACCTTGCTTTTCTAGTACAGGACTGTATCAATCTGAAGGAGCAGCCAACCTTTTACTTTGTTAAAAAATACAAACATCGGAGTGTTTTTGCAGCAACCTTTCCAGCAAAAATTTGTTTGGCAAAGCAGATTGCAGGTTTGTGAAGTGGCCCAGAGCCCGATAGGAAGGGAGCTCAGGCTGCACACAACACCTGCTAGGAACTAACAGATTAAAATGATATTGGGAAAGAACCTTGGGAATGTATTGGGACCAAAACAGTGCCCAAAACAAGGCACTGATGGCATTCCAGACCATCAATCCTATCCATTTTTTGTTCCCTCTCAAAATCCTTTGCATCTTGGGCAGCCTCAGCTGTAACTCTTCTTCAAGAGTTACTGTGTGTTAATCAGATTTAGTCTCCTGTCCAGAATTAAAGGCTTTCCTTGTACACTGTAACTACCCTCAATACAGTTTGGAAATTTTATTGAGAAAATTTTTAACATGATTTTTTTAGCCTTATTCAAAAGATTTGTGCAGTGTTATGGTAACATTTCCAACTCTTTTCCCTAGCATCTAAGGAAAATTACAAGGTTATACATTACATTTATAACTTTTTCTACTACATTTAGTATTTGTTCACTGTGGTGGGTTGATCCACCATAGATATATTTTATATATAATTACATACTCCTATTTTATATATGTTTTATATATATATACATATTTATAGACACACACTTAAGTATATGAACACATATTTTTAGAGAATCCCACCCTCAATCTCTGAGCAAATTTTAAAGTAAAAATAAGTCAGGCATTAAAATACCTTTCTCTAAAGCAGAGCATGTACCAAGGACAAGCTCATCAGCAAAGTGATTAGAAATGTATGGGAAGGAATGAAGAGATCTTTACTGCCAATGCATTGAGGAAACCTGAAAAAATGCATCCAAACGAGTTTCCTTTCCGACAAAGCTTCGTTTTTTTAGGAATGCCTGAAAGCATTAGGGAAGTAAACACTTGGCTGGAGGCCACGAGCTGAGCTCCTCGGTGACCCATCACTTCCCTGCAGGGTCTGTGCGTGGTGTTTGTGCACGTGCACACACGAGGGTGAGCGTGGCTGTGTCACGAGGGGGTCACTCACCTTCCTGCTGGAAAGCCAGCACTCAAAGGGCAGTCCCAGCTCCAAATATTCCCCACCCCAAGGAAACCACAGGGAAACAAAAGGGTGTCTGCTGGGTGTATGACCAAGTCCAACCGGCAGCACGCTGGCAAACCTCATGATTCCCTGTGCTCACCTTCAGATGTATTTAAAACTCTCACTTTCCTATTTAGAGAGCATCGAGCACATTCAACTCTTATGGATCTCCTCGCTTGAAACCTTTGGCAAATGCTGCTCAAGTCATCTTTATTCATCTGAATGTTTTTATTCACTTCTAAGTGTATTTTGTCTTGATCTGATTGTTCCCTGGAGGGAGGGCAGGCCCTGGCACAGGGTGCCCAGAGCAGCTGTGGCTGCCCCTGGATCCCTGGCAGTGCCCAAGGCCAGGTTGGACATTGGGGCTTGGAGCAGCCTGGCACAGTGGGAGGTGTCCCTGCCATGGCAGGGGTGGCACTGGATGGGCTTTAATGTCCCTTCTAACCCAAACCATTCAATAATTCCCTAATTCTATATATTTTACTGACTTCTCCACATTAGACAACTGCAATTAAACCACAAATTACTGCTGCTTTAAAAAAATTTACTCTGTGAACAGTGCTCTCCATTTTTGCACAGCATTGGAGCAGAAAATCTTTTGTTTACGTTATTCTCCCTTCCTTTTCCTCAGACACCTTTTATTCTGGAGCTCCCATGTATACACTGGATATATACATATGTAGTACTGCATGCCTCTCATGGTATTCCCCATTTCAGGAGCATATGGAGTATTGCTCAGATGGGTAATCCTTCTAAATTCAGAATGAACTTTCCAAATATGCCCACTGTGTATGTAAAATATGACTTCCTGTCACGATAACCTTTGCAGTGTATAGCCCAGCATACTTTCCTATAATTGTTTATAATGAATATCTTGATTCATACTTCTGCACACATTATTTTAGTCATCTGCCACAAAACATGACTAATGAAATTAAGATGGGGTTGAATGTCACAGCATTAAGTCATTTCTTTGGGTGCAAAGACACACAGGAGTGGTTTTAGTGAAACAGCAGTAAAATGCCTGCTTTTCTTTAAGGATATTTAACCTGCTCTGCTGAACCAGAATAACATAAAGATATTGTTGTTTCACCTCAAATATTAACTCCAATCAGTCCAACAGACTGCTATTGTTTTTGATATATTGCAGTTAGAGAAGTAGCCAAACTAATGGATCAGAAAAAAATTTTGTTTCATACCTATGACAGACAAAGGTTGGAGTGAACATTCTTTCTTTGTCCCCAAATAAATCAAAACAGAACCATCCCGAAAAGAAACCTTCACATACACACAAACCAACTTTCTTTGTGGCAGTATAAAAAAAATCTAATCCCATTTATACCTGTGCTTTTCCTTTTAAACTAAATTCTGCTTACTTCATTTAAGTAATGTCTTTCTAAATAAAATCTTCAAAATCACAAAATATAAACAATTACTTCAGAAAATTTTCAACCGTTTCATTCTGTTTTCTTTTTCTAAGAGATCTGCCTCACAAATTTAACCTTAATCTTCCAAATCAAACCATTTTATGACTGTATGAGCTTGTGGCTCTCTGCTGAATCTCTTATGCAGCAGGAACAGGTTGTGGTCCATTTTTAATTTTACATGTGAAGAAGAAAAGGAAAATGCACATGGCAATATCTGTGATGTGGTGGCAAGAAAAATCTTGCAGCTTTTCCCTGTGGCAATGTTTCTTTCAAACTTGTGATTACCAAAGTTATCAGTCAAAAACCAGGCCCTGAAGCTCTGGAGTTGACTGGTTCTTCCAAGAGCACCAACATCAGTTCCAGAAGGACAAAAAAGATCACCTGCTGCCATTGAGGAAAAAAAGAACTGAGAACACCAATGCAAATGAAGAGAATCTCATGTCCAGAATCGTGAGATCTGCATTTACCACAGCAATAGAAACCTTCAAGATGGTTTCCCCCACACCTCACTAAGAAGTGTCTAATACACATTGCTACAAGAAATGAAGCTGGGTGGATGAAAAGCTTCAGATATGCCAAAAGATAGTATTTTTATTTGCTTTTCTTTGGGCTGAATTGAAAAATGACCCCCAAAATGCCTTTACATACTGTAATCCAGGCCTTCCATCATACAGGAGAGGTGGAGAGGTACACAGGCTGTTTCTCTTTTATTGTTTCCCCAAACAAACCCGTTTCCTACAAGCTGTTCCCATATCTTTCGTGCCACGTCCAGCTTCCCAGAAAAACAGCAGGAAAACAAAGTGTGAACTCAAAACAAGCCATTTCCCCAGAACAATGTGCCATACCGAGGAGAGAGAGGGAGATAAAGGAGAGGAGGGCTGGGGGAAGGCTAGGAAGAGCAGGAGGGAGGCAGAGGAGCTGCCATGATGCTGCCGAGGGACCTAGAGAAAAAAGGAAGGAGGAACTTTTAGAAGTCACAGAGGGGAAGAGTTGTGAGTTGTGTAACTGTAAATATGCAACAGGCAGGTTGCCAACTATTTCAAAGGATTTGAGGTTTCAAAATCGTCGAGGAGGCTTAACTGATTTGCGCTCTGGGTCTGGAGCTTCCAGGAACACCTTTACATGTCTGAGAGCCAGAAACTGCCCCATCTTTTTATGGACTCCTCAAGCCATACTTGGTCAGCATTTCAAGTTGAATCAGTAAGGAATGTAAACAGACACCATTTATGCTCCTCTGCAACCTAATAAAATGAAAGCATGGACTAAATAAAGCGAAATGATAGATGTTGCTTGGTAAGAAGGGAAAACCAGATGAGCTTGTTCATTTAGTTCCTGGCTGACCTGAGCCATCTCCAATGCTCCTGCTATTCAGTAGACCAAGAAAACCTATGCACTGTGCTCCCACAGAAATAAAAACCACTCATTGAGACGTATGTGATAAAAGAGAATGATAAATATTACCATGACAGTTTAAAATCCTGTTTCTGTATTTGAAGGAATAAAAGCAAGGAAGGAACAAATCATTTCAGTCTTTCTGTGCATGAGGATTATTCAAGTAAGAAAAAAACTTGCGTAGAATCAACACAGTTGGAATGCTCTTCCCCAAAATGTGCCCTGGGTTGATCCCCAGTGGGAGCAGCAGGGAAGGGATTGGGATTGTGCCCCTGTGTCCCTGTGCTCAGGTGAGACCTCACCTGCAGAGCTGCCCCAGCCCTGGGGCCCAGCACAGGGAGGACATGGAGCTGCTGGAGAGAGCCCAGAGGAGGCAGCAGGATGAGCAGAGGGATGGAGCAGCTCTGCTGGGAGGAAAGGCTGCCAGAGCTGGGACTGTTCACATGGGCAAGAGAAGGCTCCAGGGAGTTCTCAGAGCCCCTTTCAGGGCCTAAAGGGGTTCCAGGAGAGCTGGAGAGGAACTTTTGATGAGGATATGTAGTGATAGGACTAAGGGGAATGTCTTCCCAGTGGCAGAGGGCAGAGCTGGATGGGATGTTGGGAAGTGGGAATTGTTCGCTGGGAGGGAGGGCAGGCCCTGGCACAGGGTGCCCAGAGCAGCTGTGGCTGCCCCTGGATCCCTGGCAGTGCCCAAGGCCAGGTTGGACATTGGGGCTTGGAGCAGCCTGGCACAGTGGGAGGTGTCCCTGCCCATGGCAGGGGGGCTGGAACTGCATGACTTCTGAGGTTCCTTCCAACCCAAACTATTCCATGAATCCACGAAAACAAGAATCTGACCAACTTTGAAATCTTTGGGCAGGGAGACACAGCTTCAGTAATGAAAAGACAAAAGTGTGTTTCCTTTCTTTTCTTCTGTAGATAAAAGATGCAAACCCACAGATGTTGCAGTCAGTGCAATGAAGACCCAAACACAGGCCTTTGTCAGAGAGACCTGGCATTACCATGAAAGGTGTGCTCTGCAGACAGGGAGATGTGGGGCAACACTCATGTCACAATGTGCTGACTTCCTACTGTGGACTTTTACTTAAGCTGCCACAATTCTGCAGCAAAAAGGAACTTTCCAGTGCCTCAAAGTATTTACTGTTCACTAACCATGAATTTTACACAGTGCTAAGTGGAAGAAATAAATGGACTCTGCTGTGTTGGGCACAGAACTAAGGCAAAGGATTAGACAGATCTTGTCAGAAAATGCTTGTAGCTAACATAGAAGAGACATAAGTTGAGGGAAATAGATACAAAGCACAAGTTAAATGCAAAGTGTGACCAGTGTGACTGTCACAGTTGTGCCAGAGGTTATTTTTGCAATTTGAATGACCAGAAAACGATAAATAATGAAAGCCTACTATGCATGACAAACAAGAAGAGGAATGAAGGTGAAGAGAAAAGCCTGAAGAAAGGGGAAGGAAAAGCAAAGGTTTGGGTTGGAAGGGATCTTAAGGATCATCTAATTCCAACGCCCTACTGTAGGCAGGGACCTTCCACTGTGCCAGGCTGCTCCAAGCCCCAATATCCAACCTGGCCTTGGACACTTGGGGATGGGGAATCCACAGCTTCTCTGGGCAAACTCTGCTCTCTTTACATGACAGCAGGAAGGTGAGATTTTTGTCTTTTATTTTCCCTCTGAGAGCTTGGCAGCCTGAAGATTGGACTTTGACCAAGAAAAGTCTTATTCTTCTATTAATACATCACTCAGCTCACCTGGAACACATCCAGGTAGTGAGACTTTTGTAGCTGGGGGGTGATTGATACATTGGCAAGGCAAGGAGTTAATTATGATGCATATGGAGGTGTCCAGTTTCAGGTATCAGAGAATTCCGGAATGGTTTGGGTTGAAAAGGATCTCAAAGCTCATCTAGTGCCACCCTCTGCCATGGCAGGGACACCTCCCACTGTGCCAGGCTGCTCCAAGCCCCAATGTCCAAGCTGGCCTTGGGCACTGCCAGGGATCCAGGGGCAGCCACAGCTGCTCTGGGCACCCTGTGCCAGGGCCTGCCCTCCCTCCCAGGGAACAATTCCCACTTCCCAAGATTCCATCCAGCCCTGCCCTCTGCCACTGGGAAGACATCCCCCCTCTTCCTGGCATTCCAGGCCCTTCTAAAGAGTCCCTCTCCATCTTTCTTGTTGGTATCTATATCTGAATTGGGCATCTGTTCAAGGCATCAATTTCTCAAGACTATAAATTTTCAGCCAGCCAAACACAGATTGCTGAGGATTTCACACACTAATTTTACCGAAACAATTAGCAAACTTCATTTTGCTCCATCAGAGTCAGCAGAAACACTTAACTGGTTTTATTAGGAGAACTCTGACTCTTCAGAACATCTTTTAAATATATAAAAGCTTTCTTATAAGATACTTCCAGTGAGACTGAAATCTAAACCAGATCTTTAGAAACCAACTCTTTTGTAAGAATATGGAAAACAGATCTAAAGCTTCAGTAAAACTTTTTGCTTCCTCATGTTGAGTATTTCATCACTGACCAGGCGTGTTTTAAAGCTGTTTACGACCCTCTGAAGCTTCAGGCTCCACACACAGAACTGTGGAGAAAATGTTTGCTAGAAATGATTAGAATTCCTTCCACATCTTCTTGTATCCTACTTTTTCTACAGATAGGTTTTGTATGCTGAGTACATTAAATATTATATTGGTGACATGTACAAAGGACGTTTTTAGGTCAGTTATTTGAAAAAATAGTTCTTACTTATTTCAAAGTCCAGAGCTCCTGATTCTGTATTTCTAGCAACATCTCTGAGGATATTTCTCTAATTTTAACAGTGTTTTTGAGGTGTCAGTGAAATCATCAATCCTTGCAATGAAAACCACACCAGTCATTTTAAAACTTGGTAGCTAAAAATTCTGCACTCCAAATTTATCTTTTATTTGAGCACTTCTATTGCCATAAATAGAACTATTTGCAAATAAGAGCTAAGAGCATCTAATTAATAGATATTTCTCAAAGCACCAGAACAACTTCAGCATTAACTGAGCTTAGTGGCAGCCTATGCAATTTTAACAGCTGAGCACAATAATGTTCCATTTTGCCAGATGAAAAGCACTTAAAGGCTATTAATGAAAATTCTGTGGGAAACAGAAAAGCTCTGAAAATCACAATGGAAGTGTCTTAGATGGGAATGTGAAAATAAACCAGCTGTTTCTGAAAATACAGAGTGGTTTTTTTTCACGTCACGGTGAGGATCTGTGAACATAGCCGAAAATTCCCTCTCCCAGTCCTCTGCTGGAGTCAGCACCCATCCCATGGAATTAAAAATGCCAAAATGTCCCATCCAGCAACAACAGGAGTAAACAACAGGCTGCTGATTCCTCTTTTGGGACTGTTTTCCTCTCTTATTTTCATTATTCAGAGGGAATGATTTTCCCACACGAGCAAACTACTGTTAGAAACTTTCAACAAGATTGAAATTTGCCGAGTTGGGTGAACTTTGTTTCTGCTGAAAAGGGGTGTAGGATGGTTGTATGAAGATCACAGAATCATGGAATGGGTTGGTTTGGAAGGGACCTTAAGGATCATCCAGTGCCTGCCATGAGCAGGGACACCTCCCACCGTGCCAGGCTGCTCCAAGCCCCAATGTCCAACCTGGCCTTGGGCACTGCCAGGGATCCAGGGGCAGCCACAGCTGCTCTGGGAATTCTATTCCAGGACCACTCCTTCCTCCCAGGGAACAATTCCCACTTCCCAAGATCCCATCTAACCCCACTGTCTGTCAGTTTGAAGCCATTCCCCCTTGTCCTGTCCCTCCAACCCTTGTGAAAAGTCCCTCTCCAAGAGAGACAAACAGTGCAAAACAAGCTCTGTCCTCCAGAAATGTGTGCTTAGAAGTTCAGGGCAACTGAGGATTAAATACAGTAAAGAAATTGCAATCTGAATTAAAAAGAAAACAGAGGAAGAGATGGAAGTAGTGGAAAATGAGATCAAAGAAAACGTGGTGAAGAAAAGACCATTAGTGATCCAAACCAGGCTGAACTGGGTGACACCAGAGGGTTCTGCTGGTGCTGGAGCACTGGGAAGGTGTGGAACTCAACTCAGCCAGCGAATCTGAGAAACTCAGCGGCAACCGAGGCAGTATTTTGCACAGCACTTAGTCTGCAAATCTAGACTTTTTTCGGAAGTTTGGGCCTCGCTTCTCCTTTGCTTGGCCACCTTCTCATTTATTTAAACAAGTCTGGTGATTGTAAATGGTCTGTGGAACACTGGAAATTACACTTTATATTCACTGCCATGAAAATTCAGAGTATAATGACTTTGTTTTTCTTTTCTGACAGTGTCTCTCCTTTATGAAGCTGACGCCTTCAAAAAACTTTGTCCTCCTTAGGACACTTTGTGACTCCAAGAACTTCCTCAACAGATTTTGTTTTCCCACCTTTCACTTTGGTTTGGTTTTTTTACCAGCACTGACTGGCACTGATAATTCTTGCTTCAGATGTTCATGGAGTAGTTGGAAAATTATTTTACATCAAATTTTAAATCAACCTCCTCCTTCTTCTGAGCATCTAGTTTTAGCATCTTTATCAAGCTTAGGAATTTTATTTTCAGCATCATCCCAATCCTAATGAACTTGGATTTCAAAAGAGTTAATTCTGAGGATTTATCAAGCTTCCTTTTTAACAATGGTGGCTGCCAACTTTCATGATCTTACTGAACCTTAGGTTCCTCTGGACCTAAATTCTAGAGTCAGCTAAAAAGACTGTTGGTTTTCATTTTCAGTAAAAGATTTGTGAATAAGAAGGCAGATAAGAAAATATATATATTATTCCCTGAAATTCCATTATTTTTAAGGTCATGTCCTTGTGAATTCTGAATATTTTTAAAGACAGAAAATGTAACATTCTTTATTGTCACCCTAATTTCAATATCACATCCCATTGCTTTCTACCTCCACCTAGAGACTTTCATATCAAATTTTTTGCAGCATTTTAACTCATTTTCTGATTCAACCTTCTGCATTTCTCCTCTTTTCACTGAGAAAAAAACCAGAGAATTAGGAGTGGAAAAAAGGAAAGCAATGCCTTGGGGCTCACAGACACCTCACTTAATGCTGACCCTTCTCAAGCAATCTAGAGCCCCCTTAATTGGTCTTCTCCACTGTAAGAAAAGCCTTCGAGCCCCCTAAATTGCAGTATTTGAGGAGAAAATTCCTATGAATATATAGAGAGATGCATTATCTTTACCTGTGATGATACAATCACAATTCTGTGGTGCAAAATTTGAATATTTTCATGTTTTTTAAAAATGAGCTGAAGCTTTTGGCAGTTATTACACAGCAAATACATTTCTCCAAGAGGTTGAACTACCGACTTTATTTCTTAACACCTTTAGGAATAATATTTATTGTGATGACAACATCTGAATCCAAGCTTACAAACCACAAACCTGAGCAAAGAGATTTAAGTCAGGCCTTGGAAAAAGAAGTACTTAAACCTCGTATGGTTTAGGTCTATATCTTGGCTTTAAAGGTATAGTTTTTAGAACTGGAGCCTTTTGTCAGTGAACCCTGAAGATTTCAAATGTTCACATAATTCAAGAAATTGCCCCTTAGTTGCTAAATATTGCAAGATTCCCAATAAAAATGGTGAGAGTTGGTGAGAATTGCATCCTCCAAGAAGCAGATGAGACTGACAGAGATCAAGGCCAAACAAAACCTCTGTGAAGGAGGAAAACAGGATTGTGAAGGGCCAAGCTCAGAAGAGAAACGTACTTGAAATTGAATTTGGTCTGGTCTGGCTTATAAAAGTTAAAAGTATGTGATGAAGGTGTGGAGAAAAAGAAGTAAATCTGAAGACAGGAAATAAGGGGGACCTTGTGGCTCTGCACAACTCCCTGACAGGAGGGGGCAGCCGGGGGCGGTCAGGCTCTGCTGGCAGGGAACAGGGACAGGAGGAGAGGGAACAGCCTCAGGCTGGGCCAGGGGAGGCTCAGCTTGGACACCAGGAGCAATTTGTGCATGGAAAGGGAGCTCAGGCCTTGGCAAGAGCTGCCCAGGGAGGTTTGGAGTGCCCATCCCTGGAGGGGTGCCAGGAAGGCTTGGAGGTGGCACTCAGTGCTCTGGGCTGGGCACAAGGTGGGCATCGGGTACAAGCTGGACTTAGTTGTTTCGGGGATCTTTTCCAACGTCAGTGATTCTGGGATTCTGTAAGATTTCATATTCATGCTAATTGATCTGGGCACCGTTGCGAAGAGAAAATTCACACAGAATGAGTTTAAATTCAGTAATTCACATGTACATTTTATAGATTGTGCTTTAGCTCAAAATATTTCCAACATCTTTTTAATTTTTTTTTTAAAAAGATGTTGCAGTTGTCAAATCTGCAACCCACTTGCACAACAAGCAGCATTGGAATTCGTAGTTCATTTTGAATGTCTGGATCTAAAGCTTCCAATTCTAAGTGAGAAAACCAAATCATCATAGAATCGTGGAAAGTTTGGGTTGGAAGGGACATTAAAGCCCATCCAGTGCCAC
>VZRF01002850.1:142545-175996 GCA_013396875.1 Vireo altiloquus | reverse complement strand
TGGAGGTGGCACTCAGTGCTCTGGGCTGGGGACAAGGTGGGCATGGGGCACAAGTTGGACTTAGTTGTTTCGGGGATCTTTTCCAACGTCAGTGATTCTGGGATTCTGTAAGATTTCATATTCATGCTAATTGATCTGGGCACCGTTGCGAAGAGAAAATTCACACAGAATGAGTTTAAATTCAGTAATTCACATGTACATTTTATAGATTGTGCTTTNCCTCCCACTGTGCCAGGCTGCTCCAAGCCCCAATGTCCAACCTGGCCTTGGGCACTGCCAGGGATCCAGGGGCAGCCACAGCTGCTCTGGGCACCCTGTGCCAGGGCCTCACCACCCTCACATTAAAGATTCCATTATTTTGCTAAACAAAACCTCTCCTTGGAAAATAAGGATCTGACTACTTTCAATTCCCTTTACTTTTTCTAGAAAGGTGGTATTGACAAGGAGGGGATTTCTCACATCAGGTAAGTGGCATAACAACAATTCCCAATTGTGTGTAAGCTTCCCTCTTCAAAAATCCATCTGAATTCTCACTGAGCACAGAGAGCAGAACTCTTGACTCGATCAGCATCTCAAAAAACAAGATCCTTATTCTAGGCTCTTAAGCAGAGCATTAACAACCTCTTAGGGACTCTCTTCTTTTAAAAATCATTCAACCTGGCCCATTTAAAAAACCTTCTACTGAAATTGCCTCCTTCGGCATAAAGCACCAGTGATTTAGTTGGCATTGTAAAGATTTACTATGCACTTTTCCTATCTTATTAGAACCAGTAATGGAATTCACTCTCTTGAATTGCTTTGGCTCTGAATGCACAGTGCTGAAGAGGATGACATCCAGAGGTTACATTCCTGTCTACCTTTCATTTCAGCTTTATAACTGGAGCAAGTAAATTTCCTTAAACCCTGTGGATTCTAAATCAAAGGAAAATGCATTTTTAATCTCGCTAGTATGAGAAACCCTAAGAATTCATCAGTAAGGTTATTAAATTACTTGATGGTTAAAAGAAAATTAAAAAAAAGAAAATTAAGAAATTGTCAGAAGCTTAGATGTTAAGAACTATCTGTAGATAGATGTTTCTTAACAGAACTTATTTTTTATATCAATTTTAGATTTGTTGCATGTTTATAAAACAAATTAAAAATAAACCATCCAAGCCCACGAAACTCCACAGAGCTGATTTCTTGGCTGGGACAACCCAGCCTGACTCAAAGTTCACATAAGTCAGTGGAGAGACTCAGCACCATCGACAGGATGGAGCTGATCCCAAGCCAGGACAGGAAACTCAAGAGGAAACATCAGAGCTACCCTGTTTGTTGCCTTGAATATTTGTTTAGTGTTTTGGAATTTACTGACTAAAGCTGCGTGGAAGAAGCCTGGAAGCCAGAGCCTTCTGCCAAGTTGTGTTATTTTGGTTGTATCAGAACTCCTGAAATAAGCCCAAAAAATAATCCAGCGAGACTTTCGTGTTCGTGCTGCAGCCTCCTTGAACTCAGCCCATCCAAACGCTCAGGATGAGCCTGGACTGGCAGAGCTGCTGCAGCCTTGGTTAGAAAGGCAATATTGTGCTAAAAACATGATGTGCCTGGTTCTCCTCTCTCTTCACATCCATCTCATACCCGTGTAGCCCACTGGATCCAGTGGATCCAGTTCTGAATTAACCCAGCTTGGAAAAAGAGGGAAATTCAACAGGTTTGCTGAGAGCCCAAGAACAAACTCGCAAAGTTTGGATTTCTTTGAGCAGTCACCATGATTTATTTCCTCTCACTTAAGCATGAACTGAAGGCCTCGTCCATCGATCCACTGGACAGAAGAATCTTGGGTTCCACGTCTCACCAGTGGTGTTTTGTTGGCTAAAATTATCACCAAAAACATACCTTCGGACCTACAAAAACAGGTCCAAAGAAATGAGGAGGGACACAAAGGAACCTGCGAGCTTAACGAGGAGGGTTAACGCAAACGCTCCTGATTGTTTCTGTTGTTTATGAATCTCGACCTTCAGAAGAGCTCTGAAATGTGCTGTCTCCTAAAGATGTTCCCCGCCGATATGACACACACTCTGCATTGTTTCACTGCTCGCAGGCATTAATATCCCAGAGGTAACCCACCCTTCTCTTAACGGCTGGTGACAGGTCCAATGGCTGAGCAAAAATCAGTTGGAGGAAAGGGAAGTCTTGTCGGAAACGAGATTAATCTTGTAACGAGTGTTCAGCCCTGATAACCCATCTGTGCAGAGAACTGCTTTAACTGGAGAGCAATTAACCTTCACCTGACAAGCTCTGTCCAACCGTTATAAACAACATTAAAGGCACTGGATCCCCCTCGTTTTCCCCCCTTTACGTAGACTAAACAATCGGATTCTGAATTCCATGAAAACAGCAGAGGTAACGATGCCTCGATGAGAAATTGCAGGGAAATTTTTTAAAAGGTAATGCCTGTGTGGAAATAATGTGAAAAATGTCTCTGGCCACCACTTTAGCGAGTTGATCTGATTAGTAAAAAGCAACAGTTTTGAGCGCTTCCAAGGGAATACCTGACGCATGAGGAAAGCTGATGTGAGTACGCCAAAGATTAACAATAATAAAAATTTATGTGAGCAGATAAGAGCTGACTAAACCATGTCTGAGGAACATTCCTTTCAGGACAAAATGTGCATTACCCCAACACCCCTGTGGGCCCAAAGCCAAGGGCAACTTCCTAGAGCTTCTTCACCCATGGCCTTGGGAAAGCCACTTCTTGTAACCAACTTCCAGCTTGCAGAACCCTCTGCAGTATCTGGGGTTTTGGGTCAGGTGCCCACAGGAGCAGCCCCACTGTCCCACAGCCAAGGGATCTCCAAGGGATGTGTTCACCATGGTCTCTGGAAGGGCTGTGAATCCAGCCTCAGATCTCCAGCCTGTAAATCCAGCCTCAGATCCCCAGCCTGTAAATCCAACCTCAGATCCCCAGCCTGTGAATCCAGCCTCAGATTCCCAGCCTGTGAATCCAGCCTCAGATTCCAGCCTGATCCAACCTCAGATCCCCAGCCTATAAATCCAGCCTCAGATGCCCAGCCTCAATAAACCCAACCAGATTCTCAGGTCGCAGACGCAGAGCACAACACGAATTCAGCAGTCTGAGGAGATAACTGAATGTGGGATACTCTTCCCAGATGAAAAGGTGGGATACATATGAAACCACAACAGCAAAGGACTTCTCAGTTCTGCAGGGAAAGGCCAAGATACCTATCTCAGTGATAGTGGCAGAAACCTGGAATAACTGCAGGGGAATCACTGGCAAAACAACACAGAAATTGTGGTCTGAACTCCTGAATATCTTGGGTGAAAGCCTGGCCCCAGTCAAGCCATACTGTTGACTTCATTTTGGCCAATTTCACTCCAGGTTTCATAAATCCTCATTCATCCTGTTCATGTGCCTGAAACGAATTACCCTGAAGTTATGATTAGCAATGGAGGTTTTCTGTCTTTATTTCCTTTCCCTTTGCTCTGAGTTTCTCTTTTCATTAGCAGAGGTTCAAACACACAGGTTAGTCATGGTTTTACTTCCCAGCACAGTGAGGCAAAACTTCTGTTTCAGTCTTTTTGGTGGAATATGTAGAGAGCACTGTGGATTGCAAAAAATGGCCATGAATCTCCAAGTTCTCCAGAACATGCTCTGAACTATTTGTTGGAGAAGTCCACCTCAAGTGCTACTGAAATGTACATTTTCCTTCGAGATGTACAGAAATAAGGAAAGGATTCAGGCTACAAGGAGCTGGGGGGAGGATGCTTGTTTTTCATCTGACAGAATGATAGTGGATTTTGAAGCATCTTGATTAAAAAATGCAGGGGGCACTTTTCCCAGCAGTGCAGAGAGAAACTCTGATATTTCGTAGTCCAGGGTAACAGCACTGGTTTGAAATTTAGTACAGCAACAGATGCACTGCACTGGGGCTTGAGTGTTTAAATGGTAACAGGTAGAGCATTACCTTTATATGAAACAAGAAGGGCTTGGATCCTTTCAGTGAATTAGATACTAACAGATAGGAAGTTCCTATTGAAAGCATTTCCTGTATTGGTAGTCCCTGATTTTGGCAGCTTATCAGGGTAGGAAATGAACACAGGAAGTATCTGTCTACAGACCCTTTATCACCAAGGTAATTGCTGTGGCAGCATTTTGCTGTTTATCAAGGTAATAAACAGAGAGTCTAAAAAAAGATGTTTTTCAGCTCTGAAGAAAGAGGTTTAAAAAAACTCCTGCAGTTATGCAAAACCTTCCACGTAGAATTAACATGCTGCTGCTCGTTGTAATGAGATCTTTGTCAAACAAAGCACTTCCAGTCTCCTGGGTTTTTTCCCTCTGCTTGTGGCACTGTGTGTCTGTCTGCCTCTCTCTCCTCCCCGCTAAATCAGGCAGGTAGCTTTAAAGAGTCCTGCCACTTCCCGAAAACAGGGATCCACCCCTTCCTGCAGGTATTTGCATAAAGCCAGTCCCTGTCATCTGTTGGCAGCACACACCTTTGACTAAGCAAGTCAGCTCCTCTCCCAGGGTGACAAGGCTACGCCAGCCTGGTGACACCACTTCCCACCCCTCGCTGGAGATACACACTCCAAATAAACACGCATTGCAAGGGGAACACATCACATCCTAGGCATTCCTTCCACTCAGTATTCCCAAAAGACCATTTCCCTGGTCCGCTCTGAGCCCCTCAGTCTAGCCCTTAAAAAAAAAAAAAATCACTATTACTCGTAATTATTTTTTAATTTTTAATGTTCAATGTCATTTTTATGACAATAATTGTCAATTTATTCATTTTACTTTGAAACTAATTTGATAGTGGTAATTACCAGAAGCAGTAATCACTGGTTCACACACAGTAGTTATTAGAAACCATCATGAATACTATTTATTAACCACTAATATCCCCTTCCTGAAAGAAATGTCCCATCTTCCTCTGTGTGTAGTAAAAACTGGTAACCCAGTGCCTAAGGATGCATTTCAAGGAGAAAGGTAACGTTTGCAACCCAAATGTCACCAGATTTCTTAAAACTTCCCCCTCTGTTCATCATTATAAATTATTTACAGGACTATACAGTCCTTCTAAGGGAGCAGGAAGAAATTGAGGGACACAACATTATCCAAACTCAGGCAGGCTTGGTTACAGCATTTAAAACAACCCCTCCAACCACAAACACACATCCATTCTTTGAAAAAAGGACTGATGCCTTTTTCACATAAGTGCTTCAAAGTTTTCCTATCTTCGCTGATGTTTTCAATGCAAAACATTTCTTCTGTAATACACAAATATATATTAAAACCAGCAGGGTGGCTGTATAATTATCTATCCAAAGAAATTAATTTTTCAGAGATGGATCTGCTAAAAATCACATTGCAGTCAATGAACTTGTTACCCTGACAAGGTTTGGCACTGTGATATTTTCTACTGTATCACCCTAATTGTGCTAAAATTCATAATACAAGTGATACACAACCAAAATTTTCTTTTTTTTTTCCCTTTTCTGATTTTCTAAGTAATTCTCTTGGTTTGATTTAGAAACTTGCATTATAAAGGCTACTTCTTCCTGAGTAAACAGCATAATATATTCTTATTGAATTATAAAGCGTCTCTTGGAAAATAAATATCTTTTTTCGGCATTCATAATTTGCAAAACTACTTCTGTGTTTATCTTTCAGCAAGTCATTCTCCAAGAGCACTTGTTTCTTTCAACATTATTTCTGAAAGGCCTTTTGTAACACAGGGAGCTTGCTGAAAAACATTTTGTTAAGGAATAATGTAGTTCTTGTTCAGGAAAAGCAAACAAACCAACAAACTCAGACAGCCACACATATGCATTTTCCAGCTGCTGTTCCTTGCCTGGGGACTTAATTCTAGAAAGCAAAATCCTTATATTTCACTTCGTTTTGGCATATGAAGACACAAACCAAATTGAGTTAAATGACTGCTGATTAAAAGCAAAAGAAAACAACACAAAAGAAAACAAAAATGCCCTACCCCCCCCAATAACTTCTGCTCATTTCTGCCTTGAAAGTGCACATTTGAATTTGAGTCAGAAATAATTACAGATCTGATTCTACTGCCTCCATTGGAACACAACCTTCACGAAATTGGTGGGAAGTTTGGATTAAGGAGTGAGGGATCAGGGGAAGTGCTCCAAGGCTCTGCTGCTGCTGCTGCCTCTGGTTCACCAGAGCACTCAGGTGTGTGCTCAGCTTTCAGTGTGCAACATCACCAAAGCCAAGGGAAGCATTTACAGGCTTAAAGTTAAATATGCCATTGGATCATCTGCTAACTGAGATGAGGGAAAAAAAAAAAAAACAACTTTATAATTGTTCTAATGCAAGGAACAAAAGTACAAATTACTGTATCAGCTCTGCTGGACTCAGTGCAGATGCAGTCCTCTAAACAAAGCCTTAAACATTTCCATGTGCCAGGAACAGATTTATTTCTTAACTGTCTCCAGCTTGCAGAAGCATTTGAGGGACTACTTAGAGTTCGAAAAGAAAGTGAGAGAAAAGTAATGCTAGAGAGACAAGCACAGAATAAGATTCCTCAAAAAAGAAATTAATCTTGCCCCTATATTCTGCTTTAATCACCACACCCTCAAGCCTCAGAAACCACAAAGATTCTCCTGTCCTTTATCAAATACACAAAGAGCCTCCTGTGCTTTCCTCACAGAAATTGTAGATTCCATGTGAACATCACTTTAGAAAATAATAACAAAGAGTGGATTGTGAGCATATTTAGGTGTAACTTAAAAGAAATGTCCACAAGTATAACCAATAAATCATTATAAAGTCAACTTAATGAAAAGTTTTTCTAAGAATAAGCACAATGGCACTGGCAGGCAAAGAGAGCAACATAGCAAGGAATTAGAATTCTGGTTGTTCTTTTCTGTTTAATGTTCTTTCCTCCATTATGGGATGGATAATGGGAAAAAACACCAAAATGACCTCCAGGATGACTATTTTTACTTCACCCCAATGTAATGCTTAAATAACTTTTGCTCTAGTCTATTAAAAAAACTAAGCAAAACACACAAAAAAGACTGATGCATAATTCAGATATGTTCTACAATTCTATCTACAGTAATTTGTGTGATTAGTAAGTACAAATTATTGTATTTATTTGATAGTGTCGAGCTTCAGTGCTCTGCACCTCTCTGCCACTGCAGAGCTGTCAAATACCACCTGAGCCAGAGGGAAACCTGTCAGCACTGAAACCTTCATTCTTAGGAGACTTCTTCCACTTGAAAAACCACATTTTATCCTTCAAAAATGCCAAAAAACATAACAGGGAGTTCAGCTGAGTGTGCACCAGGTATTGGAATATAAAATATCAACCTGAAATCCTGGCTGGGGAGGCACCTTCTTGCACCACTCTCCTCTCCCCAGTTTCTTGTGCTGCCCTACAGTCATCCCTGCTCCCCATCCGAGGGAGAGGTCCGTGGCCTGGGCAAGGATATACCAGTGGGGAAGTCAGGATTAATATTATCCATCCATGTCAGGGTCTGGGAAAAAGGCACTGCCTCCTCCTCCTCAGCAGAAACCTCCCACCGCAGCGCTTTCCCCTTTTCTCGGGGAAAAAGGAACAGGGGGCAGCAGAAGGAGGGCATGGGATGAGGAGAGAGTGATCCTCTGGGAAAACCACGCTCAGGACGTCAAACCCAGCACCCAAAAACTCGCACTGGGGTTTGCCTTCCCTGGCACCAGTGAGCCCCAGTGAATCCAGCCCGATTCCGCCCGAGCCCCAGTGTCCCACGAGTCCTTCTGCAGGTTGGTGAGAGGGCAAGGATGAATCAGACACCCTGAGTGCAAGGTCACCTCTGCACACGGGCAGGTTCCGAGAAGTCTCTGCCCAGTCATGAACAAATACAGAACCATTCACATCCTAATTCTCAAGTTTAATGACTCTGCAGCTTCCCTGAAGAACGGAGTGAATTCCCAGAGATCCCAGACAAGGCTCTCCACCTTCCTCAGCCACACTGGGAGAGCTGGGCTGCCCACTGCCAGCAGACAACACATTACATTAAAAATATATATATATATCTGTTTAGCAAAAGCTAAACAAACACCTGCCTGGCCTTCAAACGGAATTTCTTGATTTAAGAAACCCTTCAGTTAAAAGACTTCTTTATACACTCCCTATAGAAGAGGAATTGAAAATCTTTGGACAGTCTCAGCCTCATGTCAGAGCGCATTTCCTGCACCTCGAGTACAAAGCACCTGTCATTTCTTTCCAGTCATTTCACATTTTGCACTCGCATAAATAAAATTCTTGCTACAGCATGTAACGCCTTCCCAGCACCCTGAGCAGCAAAATCCTCAACATTTTGGGTTTCCTGAGACCTCCTGCAAGATTCACACTCCAGATGAGGAGGGAGAATTGTACATTTTTCCACTTTGCTGAGTACGTTGCATTACCAGGCTGTATAAAACAGGTCCCTAAGTGTAAGGTGGAGGTTAAATAATAAAAATGAGATAGCATGTAGCAATCTTCCATCCTATTAAAATTTAGCCAATACAAAACATTAAGGAAATAAATAATAGGAGTTACCAAAAACGCAACCAGCATCCACTCTTGTGGTGCCATTATTTTTGAAAATAAATTTCACATCAATATTCTGATTAACAGGAGCAAACCCAGCATTAAAGCCTCAGTACACAGCCCTCCTTTTAGCCAAAACCTGACTCCCTGAACCTCAAGATTTTCATAAAGTGTCTGTCATGTCCTGTGTGCTCTGAAATGCACAGCAAAACCAAAGGGAATTCAGTTTCAGGAGCTACTTAGCATTTAATAGATTCTGGCCAGTAAAGCAGAGGAGTCAGGTCTGTGTCTCTACTGACAGCCCCGTGAAAACATCAGTGATTACAAAAAGAAAAAGGTTCATTAGACTTTTTAATCACATTTCCCTAGGGCAAGACTGTCACATTCCCAAAACTGTAACAAAAAGCATCAAATGGTCTCTAAAATGTAAACACTGGAGCAGAATTTACTGAAAAATCCAACTGCAGCCCTACTTATCCAACGGCCAGGCTATTCCACATCCCTTATTAAATCCCTGACATAATTAGAAAAATACAGAAACAAACAATGCCATGAAGAAATCAAATACCTCAGTCCTGAATCTGCTAATACCTTGATCCCAAACCTGACAATACAACATCACAGAGTCCTCCCTGCCCGTGCTCTTTATGTAAAATTAGTTTCACTATCACAAAGCGCTTAATTACCGTTACATTCTGCAATTAATCACAGCTATTGCTCTATTGGTAACTGCTGTCCAGAGAAACAAAAACTAGACAGACAGACAGATTTATTCAACTTTCTAAGTGACACGACACAAAAAAATTCAGCAAAGCCATTCTTAAAAAAAAAAAAAAGCCCAAAACCAACAGATCGTGCACCAAGATCAAGTTATGCACCAGGAAGAGGTTTTTATTATCCAGAAAATTAAAACAAAAAAAGAACACACCTGTGAGATCTTCCCGCCACCATTAAAATAACAATTCAGAACGGTCCCGAGTTTAAGCTTAAGAGTTTCTAGAAAAGCACATAATTAACACCTGCATGAGAGAGAGGAATAAGAGCTGGTGCCTCTCCTTCCCGCTCGCTAAAATTTGTGTCCCCATGCGCAAGAGAAAACATTTCAAAGTATCCAAAAGTTTAGCGCTCTTAGGAGCTCGGGTTTTTCCTTCCAGTGCACACCCTCTCCCCTCATGGCAGTCCACAAACACATCCAAGTTGTCCGAGGGATACCTACAAGAAATTTCAGAAGCTCTCACAAAAGGGCTTCGCCTATGCAATCCACACCACTGAACAGTGAATTTAAAAAACCCAATTTTTTTTCCGAGTTTGAAGTTTTTAAGCCTTGCGGATGGTTGGAGTAGGAAAAAGGAAATTTACTAGGCAGTACAAAGGAAATCTTGTTGTCCTCTATTGTGGCAGTGGGGGTGTTGCCCAATTCTAACTTATCTAGGTTGATAAAGGAAACCAAAGACCACGCCAGTGAAAAAAAATTCCAACAAAAAAAGGTACCCCCTCCTTACCTTAATAGTGCTTGCCATAATGTGATCAAGATTATTGATCGCTAATAATTGCTAATAATAATTATTGCTTCGCTCTGACCAGAAAGAAGTTTTGATGAGGTTGTTTAGAGCGGATGAGATTGTGCTAACTCTGGGAAATGAAGTCAGCCAATGGCAGGAAGAGGTTTCTATTGGTCCTGGCCACCGCAGCTCGAAGAAACAGGATATTTGGGAGTGAAGAGATAAGAGTCCTAAAACAATGTTGTTTTTCTTGATGATATGTGACTAAATTTTTGAAATTTTTTTTTGTTGTGTTTTTTGGTTGTTTTTTTTAAACAAAAAAAGTCAATTGGCCGTGGCCGCCTGGGCAGGTGTGATCTGATGTGCAGTAAGTGTGACAGGCCACTTCGAGGCAGGATGCAGATGTCAGATGAAATGGGCCAAATTCAGCAGTGGTTTGATGCAGGCTGTTCACTGGGGAATTGCTGATCCAGGGCCAAAGCCAGGCTGGGTATAAATGGGTGTAACTCCAAATATGTTAATGAAGTCTGGCCCTGCTTACACCATGTCTATATTTGTCCATTAACCTCATTCCTGCATTCCTGAGCTATTGACACTTCCCAGCCTATCTGATTGAGCACTTTTTTTTCCCTTAGAGAAGAAGCAAATAGGTTGGAGACAATCATTTCTTTTTGATGTCTCTTTCTTACCGAGGAGAGGAAGTCACGAAAGACATAAAACTTCAAAAGCAGATGCCTGAATGCCATAAACAGTCTTAAATCTCCCATGTTCTTCCCTTAATTCACAGCTCTATCCATGCATGGAAATGAGATGGTTTCACTGGCGATTCCCTTCCTGGTCAGAATGCAATGGCCATTTTTTATTCACTGTTATATTTTTATTTGTCCTTTTGGAGCACTTGGTGGTCATGGGGCACCCCAGAATTCTCAGCTGTGCAAACAAAACACTGTCCCTGTCCTAGGCCTTTGTATAAGAGAGCTGAACTTAAAACTTATATATATATAAGAAAGGCAAAGTGCTTCCACAATGCCAGCCAGGGTATTCCACTCAGGATCCAGGGCTGGCACAACCCTTTCACACTCAGGAGCCTCACAAGGTTCTGTGTTTCCATAAAAGATAACAATTCCTGGTGTCAGGAGATCCTGAGCTTTCAGCCTGAAGAGAAAAGCTTAAAAATAGAACCCTTAAAAATGGAAGGAAAAATTAGAACATGTCAGAATTTATTAATTTTTTAAAAACCAATTTTAAAATTGGTTAGAGTTTAGAGTTTGGACCAGTTTAGAGCTGGTCCTGCTCTAACAGGGTTACAATTTCTCACTGCTCCCTATGACAACACCCAGCCATGGACAGGTTGCCTGGAAGATAATCCCAGCTGTACTAAGGTCCTGCCCTCTGACCAGGGACTCTGGTACATAATAAAAAGAACAAGGAATAGTGAATGGCTCGTTGCAGCATTATTTAGTGGAAGTAGATGACCTCACCCTCTCCCAGTGCCGCCTTCTCCTGCTCCTCAGGAAAAAAGAAAAGGAAATGGGAGCGTTGTTCTGTGGCTGGTGATGACTGCTGGCATTCAACACGCAGTTTTTCCACACAAAGATGGCAGAGAGTCCCAGTTCACTTTTCCCCTCCTATCCTGACCCCAAAAAAAGTGAAATGCACTTTTCCAGAGGTGCACACAGAGTCCCTCAGTCACTTGTCCATCTCCCCCGAAGCAGGGCAGAGGAAATGCTCATCCACCCTCTTCTGCTCGTGGGAATGGCTCAGCCACTCACCAGGTCCCAGGAAATTCTCGTTTCCAGGTGTCCCATGGGGACCACAGAGCTCCAAGATCATCAAATCCAATCTTTGGGACACAGATCAACTCCCTGAACAAGATCAAGGAGATTTTAGAATTCACTTTAAGGAGCTCTGGTTTCTTCCACTGTAAAGATGATTTTTGGTTGCTTCAGAGCAATCTGGAGTCAGCACTGCCATAGAATACTTTATATTCTCCATTAATTTGTTCATACAGAAATGCAGTGTTGCACTGCTGAATGTGCTCTTGCAGTCTACATCCACCAAATTACAGTGCTCCTGCAGAGTAGGTAACTTTACTATTTTCATTATGAACAATATGAAAAGAAAGCAATTTATAGTAATTGTATTTCATGGGGATGTTGATTTCCTCCCTTTTCATCTCCAAACAATGAGCAAGACAGCCAAAAGATTAGAACCTTTCTCTTGAAATTTCAAAGCATTGTATAATGTTTCAGTTGGGTGACTTCCACTCCAGTTAAGCCCCTGATATTTTGGTTTTTCCTCCAATATATCCTGAGGTTGCAAGTCTCAGCTCCAGCTCCCCAGTGGAGAGGATCTAACAAATTCATTCACAAGCAGGTTTTAGTAATGATTCTTCTCCATCCCACCTCCATATACACAAACCTCCTCTTGGTTTACACAGGGATTTTGGAAGCATAAGGCACTGCTGTGCTCTATTATTATTATATAAGTTTTACAGAGCCCACAGCCCAGTAAGGATTTTGCCATTTTAAACTGGCACACACTCTGTGCTAAAGAATCCAGTGAAGTTTATTTGACTTTCAAACTAATACCCACAGGCAGATTTCTGAGTGCTTATGCTGATGCTGATCAAATTGCAAGCAGAGCCTTGGTATTGTGAGGCAAGGAAAATATTGGGTTATCAAATCACCATCATCCAGTTGCAAAAGAAAAGGAGTACAAACTATTCTACTATTTTTCTCTTTTTTGATTTTTTTTAAGGTTAAAAAGAAAGAAAGAAAGTTTTTGTTATGTTAGGCAACTATGTTATTGTCTGAAATAACGCTCTGCGAGTTTGGAAAGGTTGCTCAACAAATGGAATAAAAACACTAAAAAATACTAAAAATCCACACAATTCACCTAATCCTCCCCTCTAATTTCTCTCTCAAGCTTGTCACCCAAATTTGTCTGGGGTCCTTTCTAGGAGGAGAATAGGAATATTCTCCTATCTTCAGACTGCACCTGGAAACTATGGAGCAGCAAAATTCCCCAGCATGTGTTAACACTGAACATGTGCTTAAGTGTCTTGATCAAAGCAGAGGGGTTGCACAGGCTTTGGAGTTACAGCTGTGCTTAAACTCTTTCCTGAACACCCTTAAACTCTGCTTGAAGTGCTTTCTACCTTTAGGACTCAAGAGTTCCCTCTTTAGAGATCTTTCTAAACTGGAGATGAAGAATCCACTCTGTGCTGATCTAAGCCTGCTTAAACCAACAAGGCCCTGGACAGACCTGAAGATTTTGTCTGACCATGCAAAAGAAGTGATCAGACTGAGTCCTAAACAAAGAAGATGAAATTCCAAAAAAAAAAAAAGAAGTTGTTTTGCTCGTTGCATCCTTTCTAGGATGTACTAGAAATACGCTCAGTATGTACACACTCACCTGAACACCTAAAATGTGTTTTACATGTGTTCAAGTGAGAGGGAGTGACAGGACAAGGGGGAATGGTTTCAAACTGAGAAGAGTGGGGTTAGATGGGATCTTGGGAAGGAATTGTTCCCTGGGAGGGAGGGCAGGCCCTGGCACAGGGTGCCCAGAGCAGCTGTGGCTGCCCCTGGATCCCTGGCAGTGCCCAAGGCCAGGTTGGACATTGGGGCTTGGAGCAGCCTGGCACAGTGGGAGGTGTCCCTGCCCGTGGCAGGGGGTTGGAATTAGATGATCTTTAAGATCCCTTCCAACCCAAACCATTCCATGATTCTATGAAATATGTAGGAAATACATTGCAATATTCCCTATGTAAATAAATCTGTAATCCTTCTTGCTGTCTGGGAGGTAAACCAAGAACTCTGCTCTGGGCTGACCAAGAGGTTAGAGACACACTCTGCGATGGTAATAATGTGACCTTCATCCCTTGAACTGTACAAAAATCTCTGGGTAAATAATTGGCAAGCTGGAGACACAGTCACCTTTGTATATGCAGATGTGGGTATTAAAAGAAAAGACCACAGAGAAAAGAAGTGAGTTTTGTTCCTCTTGCCAACCTTCCAGGGATAAAGGACGTTCTCCTCTAGATAGAACCAGGCTACAAATCAGAAAAACTGGAGCACAATAAAAGAATTTGCACTGCACTTTTTGGAAGCACATTTGAAGAAATCAAAGCAAATTAGTGCTGCTTCATGGCACAAGAAGACACACTTGTACAGGGGTCAATCCTCTCAAGAAACCTCAGCATTTTGCTTAAATGCAGCTCCCAACATCAGTTTGGCCATGCCCAGTTTGGTGTGTGAGGGTCAAGTACACTCTAACCAAGCCCTTCAGCTGGACTGGTCTCCCTTTAATTCCCAGTTTTGCACTGGCTCTGAAGAAAAGATCAGCAAATCTTTTTAGATTTACTCACAGAGGGGTAAAATCTCCCCTCGCCACAAAGAAAGGTCTCACAATGATGTTTTCAGCAGTGGCACAAACAGAGCTGCTCAGGAGAGAATGGAATTTCAGAAGGTGCCCGAGGGGCTGCAGGATCAGCAGCTCAGGGATGATGGGCTCTGCTCCCCAGACTCCCATGTCCCCTGACCCCGGGACTGTTGTGCCTTTGGGGCTGCTGCAGGGACCTCTTCCTTCCACACCTGAGTGGCTCTGATGCAGAGCGAGGTCTGAGGGCACAGGACAAACTCCATCCTGGGAAAAACGGGATCCAGTTCTGGGATGGGCTCACACCCACTGACCTGTGGCTGGAAATGTGGAGGTCAGCTCCAGGAGGAAGGCACAGTGAGGGGAGTATGGCACCTGCTTTCCTCAAAATCCAAACACCACAAGGAAGCCAGCAACCCATAGAGCCACGTAATTAAAATAATCACCACTACCTGATCACGGGGACAACACAACTTGCATCCCACAAAGAGCATCCTCTCCTCCAGCACTGCTTCCAAGCTTTTGTGCCTCTCAATTCCCTCCCTGCCAGGCCTTGCAGCACAGAGGAGGAGCAGGGAAGTTTCCCCATGCCTTTCCCTGTTCCCTGCCCTGTGGGCAGCCCTGTGGTCACTAGATGGTGCTCCCTGCCCCTGGAAAGGAGCATCCTCCAGCACCAGGCGGTGAGCAGCTCTTCCCCAAGTCAGCACTGACACCTTTCAGTAAAGAGAATACTGTAACAGAGGCAGATAAAGGATTTTTTCCTGCCGCCCTGGCACCCACCATCAGTTCTACACTCAGGGCTGGTTGTCCCTAGCGCATTCCCACTTTTCCTTCCTTTCAGCTGCTCCAAACCATTTGGACATTTAATCCCTTCATGACTTTTCCCCCATTCCCACCTTCCTTCCTCTCACAATGAATTCACTAGCTGGCAGAGACAAAAACTTGGGAGTGAACCTGATTTGGGGACACCTTTTTTATTTAACATTACTTCATGGATTAACAGCAGACAAGAATGGGTTGCTTTCCCACAGAAAAAGCTTCACGGAAAAGAAACATTGGAAGTTTTCAAAGTGAAAATCAAAGTACTTTATTTACCAACTCTTATCTGTGACCCAAGCCACTTAAGATTTTACCAGCTGACATATTTTTGGTGGCTACACCACTGTTTGCCCATCTTTTCTAGACCAGCTATAGTGTCTCTCCACAAGACAAACACCACAGAATTAGGAAATGAAACAGAAGCTCTGTTTAGATGACACAGGAATTATTTTCAACAGTCAGTGCATGCCCTTTGTAACAGGGAATTGCAGACACTCATTTGCAGACAGGGAACTGAATCCCTGCCTGCCCAAGTGGGATTCACTTCAGCAGACTTCAAGGATTTTAAATGTAGCTGTCAGAACTACTCCAGTTCTCCAAGATTTCTGCAACTCTCAACACAATCACGTTCATAATTTTGTTCAGTCTCACTTACAACTCCTACTTGGAAAACACAAGATGAATTTCACCTTTAAAGTGTTTCTCTCTCTCTGTTACCTACAAAGGGAACCTCTGCTATTCCCAATTTTTTCTGCTTATGTGACATGAATCTCACCTACAAGTTCCTTTCTTTCTTTCTTCCTTAATTTCCCACCTCTGAAATATCAACAGCTGTACCATCAACTGCCAAAGGGGTGCTGTGTGGATTGATTAATTAACTGATGAATTAAAGTGCACTGAAACTTTCAGCTCAAAGTTGCCACTGATATGAAAACCTATTTGGTTTATGTTTGATGCTCATTTAAAGCTGATTATGTGACAATGATAACACAGGACACACAAAAAAACTCCAAAATAAGACAAAACACCAAACCAAAATAATTCAAGAAAGCAATTTCTCTGCAAGGAAAAAAGAAGCAACTGTGAGGGCAAAGGCTAACATTTTTCCTCACTTTCTTCCAAATATTTTGGGTAATTTTAACTGAACTACACAATAGTTTGAAGTGGTCATCAGACAGTGTCCTTCAAAGTCCTCCCATCCCTGGATTGACAGCCACTGCACACAACAAATATGTCAGGAATATTGGATTTCTACCCTGTATTAGTGAGGCTGCTCCAAGATTTTCATCAAGAATGGAACCTATTAAAGTGTCTCTCACACTCTGCTGTTTGGGACCCTCTCGATATTGTACTTCTTTGTTAGTGGCTGCGAACAAGAAACAGATGTGGAATATCTGTGTTTGAAACTCAGTGACCCCGAAAGACCAAGGCTAATCCAGATCATTCTTAAAAACTGCAATCTGCCACCCTTTGAGCACCGTGAGGTGCATGCCCACACTCAGGGGCAACCCCATCCCCACTCCAGCAGACACAAACAGAAACCCTCAGGACTGTGAAACACCTTTATGCTAATTACGCTCTCAGGTGCAGCTTAATATTTGAAAAGCAGCAAAAAAGGCATTCCCCATCAATCTTTTTCCTCAGTGTCAGCCTATTTCCACTCAGACAGCTCCACCAAAGGGGAATTCTCTATTTTGCCATAAGAATTCAGAAAAATCATTAGAAATTAAGCTTCACCAAAGGGGAATTCTCTATTTTGCCATAAGAATTCAAAAAAAATCATTAGAAATTAAGCATTTGGGAAGTGTGATGTTACATCTTCTAGGAATACTCCCAAGACCAGGCTGTGTGGTCCAAAAAGGATAAAATTCACACATTACATTTCTGTAAATGTCTGATATTCCTGTGTCTCTCTAAGACCCATTGATACCATATGCCTTGTCAGGGAAAAAAAAGTTAAAAAAACCACTGTTAACTAACACTGCTTAGGTACAGGGTTTTATAATAGTTACAAAATTCAATTAAAAATATTGATCACCTTGGATCTGTTAAGGCCTGATGTCAAATACCAACTATTCCAAACACACAGGAAATTCCACGATTTCCATATTTCCAAACTGATCTGATTTCCATATTTCCAAACCCCAGTACGTCTACAGAAAGACATTTCCAATAGCATTCTCAAGAAAATGAGATTATTATCTTTAAAGTACTACAGTGAAATCAAAGGACTTGGCAATGATAAAACAAAGTATTTTCTCCTGGGGACTACTCATTTGCTTTAATGGATAAAAACTGTGGGCATTTAGAAAAAAAAACCACTGGATATAGTTAACTGCCAAGTTAGATCTAACTCAGAGCATTTACAGACCTGGGATTTGTCATGATCCTCACAACCTTTTTACCCATATCTAAAGCACTTTGTAGGTCAGAGAGTGTTTTAAGAAATAAATATAGAATAAGAATATAGTATTAAGAAATAAATATATATAAATGAAGACAATGTCCTGCTTCCACCAACGGGAATGGCAAAACTGCTTTTGCTCCAATGGGATCAAAGTTTCGACCCACTGAGAACTCAACAAAATGCTACATTATCAGAGTTTTCTGCCAACTGGAAATTCTGAGTTTCAGAGGGCTCTAAGTTGATCACATTACAAGGCACAAAAAGTACCGTCCAGTAAAACAAAATGAGCAGAAGTGGAAACAGGGAAGGAACCAAAAACTGACAGGATTTAATGCACAATTTAAGGCCTGGGAAAGAATCCCAAAAGCCTTCTCCTACTGTGAGAGGCTTGCCAGCCATGTGTGAAGAACTTGCTAGAACACATGTGTTGAATTACCTTGGTGGCCCATGGCTTTCCCAACAACCACTCACAATTAGCTGGGATCCAGTAGAACAGGAATTAAATTCTGTATGCAGCATTATGCCATGGAATGGGGCACTTATTCTGACAGGATCTGTGTTCTGGGCCTGGCCCTAAAAGATGCCACACTTTTCATGGCAGTCACCTGCATGGTGTGTCTGCATCTTCACCTCTATTTTCAGCTGAAAGGTGGATTTTTAGATTTTCCTGTCTGGATCTGACTTGGAATCACTGGATTTTACTCACTCTGGAATTAGCTGAGGATTTCTCACCGTGCATGACCGTGACAGAAGAGACTCCTGGTTAGAACATTTGGGTCTAAATTCCTACTGCATTTCCCCAAAAGGAGCAGTCGAAATCTGGACAGGATCTCCTTGAGGAAAGCCTGTCCCAGACTGTCCCTCCAGTAACATCTGTTCCTCCTACACTGAGTGTGTGCTCTGATGGAGGAGTGATCCTCTTTTCCCTCATGAAGTTGTAACCAACATCCCACACATAATTCTATCTTAACAAGCCAGACAATGAGGAAAGGCTGGGAGAGCTGGGATTGTTGAGCCTGGAGAGGAGAAGCTCTGGGCTGAGCTCAGGGTGGCCTTGCAGGGCCTGAGGGAGCCCACAGGAACCATGGAGAGAGACAATTTGCAAGGGCTGCAGGGCCAGGAGGCAGGGAATGGCTTCCCAGTGGCAGAGGGCAGGGCTGGATGGGATGTTGGGAAGTGGGAATTGTTCCCTGGGAGGGAGGGCAGGCCCTGGCACAGGGTGCCCAGAGCAGCTGTGGCTGCCCCTGGATCCTTGGCAGTGCCCAAGGCCAGGTTGGACACTGGGGCTTGGAGCAGCCTGGCACAGTGGGAGGTGTCCCTGCCGTGGCAGGGGTGGGATGAAATGATCTTTAAGGTCCCTTCCAACTCAAACCATTTTGGTTTGTAAGTGGCAAATAGGTTATGATGGGAGGACAGAAAAAATGTTATTCATGCCATTGTCATTTTGCTTTTAAGATGTGGCATTAAAAAGAAAAAAAAAAAAAAAAGACAAAGAAAACGAAAAAGAGAACATGGAAGGAAAAGTAGAAAAATTTTCCTTAAAGTAACCAAGATTTATGTTTTAGTTAAGTGTTAATATTTCATAGCTTTTCAGTTCCTAGGTTCAACAAAGGACACTACTGGCACCTGTGATGTGTCACTTGGTGACTGTAACCGCTGGATTTCTTTTTCATGATCTCATTTTGAGTTTGAAAATAACACCACAGACGTGAACTCCAGTCCTGCAAAGACTCACAGCTGGCTTATCTTTACACAGCTGAATGCTACATTCTCACTGAGTTCTACATGAGACTACATAAAATATAAGGAACAAATTTATGGACGTGGTTTTGCAGGATTGGGACATTATTTTTTTTTAATTTTCACTTCTTATGAGATGTTTCATTGTAGCTGTAACCAAGCCTGGGTATGATCCTTCACACCTCACAGGCATAAATGATTGAAGTCACTGGTTTGTATGTCTAGTGTGGGTCAGTCACCTGTGAGATTTATCAGTGTCATCAGAGTTTTAGGTGATTTAAACAGTAGATTAAAAAAATGCAGAAAAATTTCAGAAAACCTGCACTTTCCAGACTGAAGTGGAAAAATAGTCTTCAATGGATTTCTTTTAGAGATGAGTCTGATAAATATCAGAAGAATACAAGAAAAATGCCACGTGAAAAATAGGCCTCTACAGATGGATCAACCTTCCACCCTGAGCTGCTGACACTACTGGTAGTGTCAGGACTGCCTCAGGAGTTTCTCAGCAGATCAGCCTATTTGCCAGCTAAACACAGGTTTTTAGGGTGGCCTGGAAGTTTAACACCTGAGCACTCAAACACAGAGCTCCTTCCCCTCCAAGGTCTCAGACTTTCCAAGACCTCACACCATACGCATCACTTCCACCACAGGTCAGTGAAACCTTACTGATTTATGGGCAATGCAGTTATTTGGCCAAAGAATGTGGTTTTGGGGACAGCTGAAGACATTTGTTAGCTCAGGACAAACTTGCTGTGTCGTTTTGGCCTGAACAAAACAAAAACAACAGCAGGCTTTGAAAACATTAGGCATTCTTTTGAGCTGGGATTTTCACGTGGTTTCAACACTCAGTTTTCAGGGCACTTGTGAAAGCACAGCAAGGAAAGAGGATGATTCCCAAAGTTTTCAAGGAAGGAACCCCCAGTCCTTTGCCCACAGTAGCCCAGGACATGCTCAGGCACAGCACTGGGATCATCTCCATCCCTGAACTTCCAACATAGCAGTGCCAGCTGAAGATTCACCATCAGTACCTCCCTCCACAGCTCAACCTCCCACTTGCTCCTGAATTCTCCTGTGAGAAGTGGGACAGAAGGAATTACGAACACCAGAACTACAATATAAGACTTTGTCAGACACTTTCCTGAACCAGAATTTTCAATCCCAAACCTACCCCGGGTCCTGCACATGGTCAGCCCCAGGTCTGGGGGTCAGGGAAGCTTTGTTTGCCATTGGAATGTCAACAGCACACAGGAATAAAGCTATGAAAGAGCACATTTCTCTCCAAGTTCTGTTTGTGCAGGCTTTGTTCAAGCCAAGCACGTGCAGAACCAAAGCATCTGCCAACATCACAAGTGGGATCCAAGCAAGTCTATGGAGACAGTGCCAGCCACACAGCTCTCTCCACCAGGAAAGAATTTGGAATGCATTATTTGACACAGAACCATATAACTGCAGAGTCAAAAATCAGAGTCGGTGGTTCTCATCCACTGCCAAGAATTGGGGTATTTCTCTGGCTTGAGCTTCCAATAGAAATATGAAAAAATGCAAAAGAGTTACAGCAAGGCTGACGTTACTCAGCTGTCATTCCAGAAATTGCCCTTCAAAAACAAATTTCGGGGGATAACAAATAAGATGATACAAGTTAGTTCAAGTAAGGTTGGAAAACAGATTGCTTTTTCGAACTTCCTTTACCAAACCACAGAACTTTGTGCACCGTGAATATCCAAAATCATATGTGGTAATTATGTTATTGATTTAACGACTGTGCAAAAGAACTCAAAACAGTCGACTCTGCAATCACAGAGATGATTTTTGTGTGTTCAGCTCTTAACAAAATGTTCAGCTGCTACAGGTGAACGTTCATTGGAGGGATTTTCACTCTCAGGTTAATTTTCCTATTGCGTGGGATGCCTTTTTTCCAGCACTTTTAAAACATTTATTTGTTTTAAGTTATTCAACCATTTTCAAACTAGAACACCTAGAGATTAAGATTAATCTCATGCATTAAAGTATCTTATGGAAATGATACACATAAATTCATGCTCTAATCACCATGTTATTTCAGGTTTCAATCTCGTGGTGATTCCCTGGGCAAGACATGGAGCGAGCCTCCTTCCCCAAATATTTAGAAAATCCGAGGAAGGAAATGCAAAGGATAATGCAGGGTGACAAACATCTTTATGCGGTGGGTAAATCAGGCTGCATAAAACAGATCATTATGGGATCGGACTTCACTGGGGGATGGTTTTTGAGGAGAACTGCTGACCAACAATATCAAAGCAGCAGACTGAAAGTGAAGGAAACTTGTGGTTTCTTTATGACTCTGAGATGAATTCTTTCATCAGATTAACCACTTCTGAGAGCATCCGGCGTGTCTGACACACTTGAGGGACAGCCAGGCTCTATTCTAAGGCAGTGCATGCAGGGCTGACTCAGGATAACATCCTTATTCAGGAAGGACATTTAATTTTAGATTTCACTCTAATGAGCACATGCTCAAACCCCATTACATTTGGTGAATTTTAAGCTTATCCTCAAAGTCAAGCACGTGCTTTGGATACTTCCTGAACCCAAGATCGGTAGGCAAATGCAGGCAGAAATATATGGAACTGCAAGAATCAGTGGAAGAAACAAAAGCCTCAGATGGGGAGCTAATAAAATGTTAATTATTATACAGAAAGTTTCCAGAAAATGAGTAGCAGAACTAGCAGAAATTGGTCTCCCATTCAAGGTGCTGGGGCACCAGCACCTCTCCAGGTCCCACCCTGGGAGAATTACAGCTGAGGGCATGGATAAAAGAAAAATCTGTCTCTGTTTCGTAACAGCCAGGCTTATAAATCAGAACATTTTTCTGGAAAATGTTCAAATTCAATACAGGCTTGGACATGGAATCAAAGAATCATTAAGGCTGGGAAAAAAAATCTGCAAGATCAAGTCCAACCTTTGACTGAACACCACCCTGTCAGCTGAACCATAGCACTGAGTCCTCCAAAACTCTGAACTTCAAGTAATCAAGTGCATGTAAGCAAAGAAGAAAAGCTCTAAACACTCCAGATCTGGTGACCAATGGTAGAGCTGGAAATTCAGACAAACATTCAGGTAAGTACACAAATTCGCCAGAAATTGTCTGGATATGAAAACAGGAATTAGTCATTAGGGAATTAGTAATTACAGAATGGCCTTAAGTTGAAGGAGGGAAGGGTTAGATGGGATATTGGGAAGGAATTGTTCCACGTTGTTCTTGGTTTCAGTGGGTTCCCAGAGCTTTGCTTCATGGAATAATAGCAAAGTGCAAAGATATTTGCCAGGATAAGTTGATGCTATTTTTTATCAAGTGAAATCAATTCAGAAAATAATTAAGAAATGATCACACTTTTCTTCTTCAAGCAAGCGGGAAAATGGCTCCAGTCTGCCAAGAGATGCAATTAGCTGAGGGAAACCAGTTTTACCAGGTTTTGGAGAAACACAACAGAATTCTCTGGCAAAGAATGGAAACTGGTGGTCAGCAAATTATTTGGGGAAATAATCATGGAAATGAGTAAAATTTATTTTAAAGGATTTCCTGGTGGGAAAGAATATTTCTGTGCTGGCACAAGGATACAAACATTTGTGAAAAACTTAAGACAAAGTTAACAGAGGAGAGCTCAGAGTAAATGTTTTGAAGAAAACACTCACGGAGGAGGTAGCTCTTTGTATTACAATCTCCACTTCATTCAACCTCCAGGAAAGGTCATTGATTTAATCAAAAGCTTTTTTTTTCCCTTTGGTCAGACTCCCAAATGCACATACCATCAAGATCTGGTGCACAGAAATAATTTGAAGCAAATCTTCTAAAAAAGGTTTTGAAGATGCCTGCCAGTAGAACATTGTGCCTCACAGCTATAATATCAGAAAAAGCCATTCAATTTAAATTAATATATTTGGCCAGACAGCTATATTAAAATTCTTGTTGTTTTTTCAGTTATAATGGTAGCCTGTGGTATGACTAGCCCTCCTCAAAAATCTGTGTAGTTATTGCCTTTCTCTTGCCTAGGGTGCATCACATGTTTTTGATTTGGACGATCTGCATTGCGCTACCTCATTAAAACAAACATTTATGCAAAACAAAGGCCGTGCATCACAGGGCAGGGCTTGGGAGCCAGCTTTGAAGGCTGCAGCCTTCCAGGAGCATCTTTCAAAGCAGAGCTTCCGCCGGCCCAGCTCCACTTGTGCTGAACATTTGTGGATGATGTCAGGCGAGCCCTCCGAGTTCTGCGGACGAGGAGGCTTCAAAAGCGCTGCTGGAGGCAGCTGTGGGGCAGGGAAGTGTTTGCTTGGAGGGACGGGGAGGTTGGGGTTTCTCCTGTCCCCTCTCGGAGCAGCTGCCGTGCCCTGAGGAGCTGGAGGTGCTGGACAGCTCCTCTTCTCCAGGGCCACCGCCCCGGGACAACCCTGCCCTCCTGCCAAAGGCCTCCCACCCCTGCAGGTGGGAAAAAAACAGGGAAAAACTGCTCCCAGAGCATCTCTGCAGGGAAGCAGGAGGATGTATTCTGTAGGAACTGCGCTTCCTGGGTAGTCTGCAGCAAACAGAGCTGAGCTTATTTTTGCCTTTATTAATGTCTAATTCCCTCTCACCGGAGGAGGAAACTCCCTCACTCCAAAAAAAAAAAAGGACATTGAGGGGCTGGAGCATGTCCCGAGAAGGGAATGGAGCTGGGGAAGGGGCTGGAACACAGGTCTGGTGAGGAGAGGCTGAGGGAGCTGGGAAAGGGGCTCAGCCTGGAGCAGAGGAGGCTCAGGGGGGACCTCATTGCTCCCCACAACTCCCTGACAGGAGGGGCACTGAGGGGGGGTCAGGCTCTGCTGCCGTGTCCCAAGGGAAAGGAGGAGAGGAAATGGCCTCAAATTGCACCAGGGGAGGGGCAGGGTGGAGATTGGGAACAATTTTCCCCTCCCAGAGTGGTGAGGCCTTGGGATGAGGTGCCCAGGGAGTGGTGGAGTCGCTGTCTGTGGGAGTGTTCAGGAGGAGTCTGGATGTGGCCCTTGGGGACAGGGTTTGGGGTGATGCTGCTGGGCTGGGCTGGCACTGGGTGATCCTGGAGGGCTCTTCCCACCTCGATTATTCTGACCTTCAATAAACAGTTTAAATGCAGACACTACAGATGTCTGAAGGCCAAGTGAAATGAACACCCTAAGATATATGTGTCTGTGGATAAATTTTTGGTGGCTTTTCTGTAAAAGAACAACAGCAAAAAAAAACCAAACAACCTCAAGAAACAAACAAACAAAAAACCTTAAGTGCCAAGATTAATGCTTTTCATCCAAAGCTCCCAAGCTGCTTCTGTGCCAAACTACATCACTACTAATTTAACAAAGTTTACACATGCTGGATTTTGGAAGGTTATAAAGATGTTACAGAACCTCAGTGATTATCGTGGTTTTGTATAACGTATTCCTCACATTAATGCTTTATTATTATGTGTCAAAAAACATTAATCAAGGCAGGCAAATATTTGCATACTTAAAATATTTACTGTTTGGCATTTCTGACACCCCACAAGCTCATTTTTAATCACTTATCTTCAAGAGTCAATAAACACTGCTAGTAAAAATTCAGGAGAATTTTCTACAAACTCCCTTGAAATGTGGCACAATTAGTGACTGTATTTGTAAGTCAATACAGAAAAGGAATTACCAGCCTGTGTGCTACCTCAGCCTTCCAAAATAAGTACAGCTAATCCATATAGTCTACAGTTGTAAAAAAGTAAATATTTTTAGGTTTTTGATGTGGCACATTTTGAAGTGACTGACATAAAATTATGGCAAGACTGATGCTTTGGAGGCTAAGGATACAAGTGACTTTTCACTGAGTATTTATTTGTGGGAGCTCTGAACAGAAGGATGATTCCAGTGGAAAATGAGCCATTCTAGATTGGTTTCTGGACCTGCAGCTTGGACAGTTTCAGTCATCCATTAACAAAATTCAGGAAATGCAGGGAGTTGACCAGTCCTACAGTTCGAGTACAAGTTTTTAAATCAACTCAGTGAATTCAGGCTGGGGCTTGCTCAAGCTATGAATGGATTGATGAATTGTGTGAATACTTCAAAATAATATCTGTACACATATCTGTACAAATATGCAGAAAATAACTCCATGTTCATGGATAACTACGGAAGAAAAAAAAGACAGTATTTAGAACTTAAATAGTTTGTTAAAATATAATCAAACACTTGGTCTTAAGAGCTCTACTCACCAGTTTATCTTGTCATCTCCCTCTGGATGACTCTACTATCTCCCCTTTTTTTTTTTAATGGACTAATTATGCTTAGAAGAGAGTATTTAATTTCCTTTTGCAAAGCTAGCAACTTGACTTTTAAAAATACATGCTATTATCTAGCATTGAAGCCTGCCAAAATGAAATAGCAAGGAGTGATATAGTTCATAACCAATAGCAAGTATATACAGAGAGCTAAAAAAAAGAGGGTGAGGGTTAAATCCTGTCTCTGTTAAAGCCAGGGGAGTTTTATCACTGTCTTCCTCAGAGCCTGCACTTCATCCCAGCTACTCATAACACTTTTCATATTTGATAGGGAACAATTTAAAGTGATAAATAGCAGCCAAATTGCACATGTGTGTGAGGAGGGGAAGATTTCAAAACAGCCTCAGTGTCAAAATTAAACTACTTCTCTCTGTTTGGAAATTTTTTGGCCTACCAGGCTAAAGCTGAACTCAAGCAGGGGAAATATTTCTGCTTGTGCTGTTTATCTGGAAGCTCCAGGCTGGTCAGGCTGGCTCCTTCTGGAGTCACCTCCTCAGATGTGAAGTTCAGGCTTGCCCAGATTTCAAAAGGGGGCACCAACCTTCACTTAGAAAATGAAGTTATTTCTATTAATGTGTCTTTATATCAGTTTAACACCTAGTTTCAGGCAGAAAAAGAAGTGCCTCACAAAAATAAAAATAAAAAAAAAAAAGTTTTTCTCTCATTTGCTGTTGGTAAAACCTTTACTGCAAAGCCCTGAACCTGAAGCCACATTCACAATGTCTGTAGCTGTGTCCATCTGGAACATGCTGCAAAATTTCACCTTTGAGACGTGGTACCCATTGCTGCTGAACCAACCATCATCATCATCATCATCATCATCATCATCATGGGGGGGGAAGAGCCTTTCAGAATCATCCACTCCCAGCTTTTGAGGTGATTCTTCTACATTACTTCAATTTTATTCCATTCAGAGAGCAGAACACTTCAAAGCAAGGAGGTTTAACTCCGGTACTGCTTTCCTGACAGAATGTTCATTAATATCTAGCTTTGAAATAGCAATATCATTTACTCAGTCCCTTTAAATGATTTATATTTTTGCTTCTCATAAAAAAAAAAAAAAACAAAAAACCAAACCCAAAAAACTTTAATGTAAAGGTATTTCTTATAGAGTTTTGTTTTCAAATACATGTTTGTGCGTTGGAGTGATGCAGCCAACAGAGTATTTGAGAATGGATTTCTACTCATTTGCTACTTGAAAATCAAAGTCATTAAAATTCAGGCTGACAGCAATGAAAGTTATGTAATTACAGATTCCTTCCTTTCTTTAAAGCATCTCTCCCTTCAAAAAATGCCTCTGCTACCGTCAGTGAAATATTTCAGGAAACTCCCTCACAGCTTATCTCTGGAAGAGGGAGGAATATGATGTGTGGTGGGTTCTGCCTACACGTGTGAAGCCGATCCTTGTCTCCCACATCCAAGGCAATTTTTAGCCAAAACTGTTTGTTGGCCCAGAGGGAATAATGGTTTCAAGTTAAAGCCACATGCAGAGCAAGACAGAGGGAAGAGATGCTACCCCCTGTCAAGCCTCTCTGATGTCTGGCTCTAAAAATACTTTTCTCGTGTCTGCCATGCCAAAAGCAGTAATATTAACAGTGCTGCTATTACAGCCAGCACTTCCAAAACTGCCTTCTCGTTAAAGTCTCTCATCCAAAACAATTTAAATGGTCTATATCTAAACCACATGAAAATGTGTAACACTGGGGACAGGCGTTATCTGAGCCTCACCCAGCCTGGTTTGCTCATCAGGATCACCAGCAGGAACTAGTAAAGCATCTGAAATCATGGGCCCACTGTCCAGTTTCCTGGAAAAATGCTGTCAGCCCCACACTCTCTTTTACACAGCTCCACCCAGGCTGTCACAGGCCTCGTTTTTATCGTATTTTTTCAGAAAAGCCCAGCTGACGCCGTGGGAAGTCCTGCATTACCACATCCCAGTGTTCCCATTAAACCTGTCTTGGAGAGCCTCTACTTAAGGCATGTACTTAGAAGATCATGAGAATTTGCACCTCTCAAAGACAAACTCAATCATTTTGGAGCTGCTGGTTCATTTCTTGAGGCTCAGATTTCCCTCTGCTGTAGAGGGCAATGGATGCCAGGCCTGACCCAACAGCTCTGATTCAAACATAGCACAAATTTTAAGAGGGGCACGAGAAGAGAAATTCCTTTCAGAAACTTTCACAAAGGACAATCACTAGTTTGATTTGTCTTAAATGACAGCAGAAAGCTTTGACCTCTAGCATTAGGGATCCAACAGGGTGTCAAGAGGATTCACCAGGCTCTTCTCAGTGCTGCCAAGCGATGGCCCAGAGTCATGGGCAGGGACTGAGCCCAGCAATTCCCTGCACAGGAGGCACAACTTCTGCCCTGGGCAGGGCCCAGCCCTGAGCACATTGTCCAGAGAGGCTGTGCAGTCTCCTCCCCGGGGATATTCCAGAGCCAGCTGGACACAACTCTGTGCCCTGTGCTCTGGGATGACCCTGCTGGAGCAGGGAGGTGGCACCAGTGACCACTGTGGGCCCTTCCAGCCTGACCCATCCTGTGATTCTGTGTTGTTTACCTCAGAAAGTTTTCTGGTGTTTCTTTGTTTTTAACTTTTGCATCCACATGGCAGCTCTTTACCTGAAAAATTCACATTCCTAAAGTATGCATGAAGTGGGAAAACCTTCTGCCTCCTTTGCTGGTGAGGTGCCACCTCCCCACTGCACAGCACGTGACTGAAGCAAAGGGAGACCTCAGGATGGAACAGGGAACTGGTAGAGATGTGAATCTGTCTGAAGAGCAACTAATGTGGAGAGGAGAGAGGCTGAGGGCACTTGGTGTGTCCATCTGGAGCAGAGGACACTGAGGGCAGAGCTCCCTGGGACAGCTCTGATCTCTGCTCTGGGCCAGGGACAGCACCCAGGGAGCAGCTGGAGCTGGGCCAGGGCAGGCTCAGGCTGGAGAGCAGGGAAAGGTTCTTCCCCCAGAGGGTGCTGGGCACTGCCCAGGCTCCCCAGGGAATGGGCACGGCCCCGAGGCTGCCAGAGCTCCAGGAGCCTTTGGGCACTGCTGCCAGGGATGCCCAGGCTGGGATTGCTGGGGGGTCTGGGCAGGACCAGGGCTTGGGCTGGATGATCCCTGTGGGTCCCTTCCAGCTCAGAATATTCTGTATTTCTATGGAACAGAGACCACCTGGGTTGTTACCTCCACCTGGTGTTGGCTATAAGGATAAGCTGGTTTTTCTTCCCCTCATCCTGAAGTGGGAATGGTGAGGTGAATCCTGGCTGCAGTTTATTCACACCTTGTATATTCACAATGAAGGCCTGGCCTCCCATGACCAATGTCATCACAAATATCAACAATTTGCAGAGTGGTCCCAGTTTTTCTGAAGTGCTGCAGACATTTCCAGAGGCCACAGGGACATGGCAACCATTTCCTCTGAGTGGTTGCCACACCTCCTGAAGCACCAGCTCTGCTTCAGAGATGAGTGGAGTGACTCCTATAAAAATTATCTGAAAAGCACTCAGGGATTGCTTCAGGATAAAAGCTGCAGTTCCTCACCATATGGTGCAAATGGACAGGAATAATGTACCTCCTTGTCAGGAAAAGCTAAAACCTGCAAGAGGGAGGCACAGGGATCTGTGGAATGATACCATCAGCGTGGGTTGTAGAGTTGTGCATTTGGATTCTACTTTAAAGGACATCTTTCTAGCACAGACAAAAAATAAAGATGAAATTATTTAATTTTTAGGCAGATCCAAGTTGACACAAAGTGTTAAAGCAAAACATTTCATTGAGCTCCTAAAGGCACAGGATTAAATATATTTTTTTTTAATTATGAGTAATTCTACAAGTGTTGCTGAAAGGAAAATTAACATACAGAAGCTATTCATGAAACTTCCAAAATTCACAGTCCTGTGAGGCCATGAGAGACTGTTGCCCTCCTGTCTCACACAGAAAACATTAAAAAACAAAAGTAGCAATTTGTAAGCCCAAATTGCTAATCTCTGCACCTCCGACACCTTTAACTGGGTGCTAAAACTACCCAAGACAGCAGTTTGAAACATATTTGGTAGAACTTCTATTTTATCTGGTTTATTGTTATAAAGCTGGCACACGAATTTTATTTTAAGGGAGCTCTTCAAGCCTGTGAATGCACCTTTCCACTACAGAATCAAGAAGCAGCAATATATGCAAATCCTTTAGAGAGATTATCTTTACCTTACCTTAGCTGCCCAAAAATTCGACATCTAGATTAAAATTGTTGCCTAGGCTCCTTTGAAATCTATTTTAGAATGGGATTAAATGCCCTTGGGATATGCCAATATTTCCATGAGCTCTGAAGACAGGTTTAGCTCTCAGAGTCAGGTGAGGCAGATCTTGATCCTAAAGACATAAAGTCTCTTTTCAGCACTGCTCAGTGATGGGACAAGGAGCAATGGCCATAAACTAAAACTCAAGAAGAAGTTCCCCCTCAGCATGAGGAAGAGTTTCTTTCCATGGAGGGTGGCAGAGCACTAGGAACAGGGAGGTGATGGAGTCTCCCTGTCTGGAGACATTCCAAACCCACCTGGACGCTTTCCTGTGTCACTGCTCCAGGTGACCCTGCCTTGGCATGAGGTTGTACTAGAGGATCTCCAGAGATCCCTTCCAACCCTTCCAAAGTAATCTGGGATTCTGTCACAATCATAGCATGGCATGGAATTCAGAGCAGGGTTTCATAGGCCTTATCAGCAGGACATCAGGAAGCAGAAAGAGTGGGAGAAGGGAAGGCAGGAAACACATCCTACAAAGCACATGGCCCTGGGCAGCCAGTGCCAGCCACTGCAGCTCCTGATCTGAGGGAACTCATGGCACAGTGGGATCTCGCTGACATAAGTGAGAAATCAGCTTGGCTCCCTCTGCTCAAGCTGATACTGATGGAAACTCTGAATGAAGCACGTGGCCACTGCTGTATGCAGCTCCCCAAGTTTGGATATATCTGAGAGCTGAGGAAGCTGTAAATAGGAATTGGGTCATCCACATCACCAGTTTAAGTCCAGCTCAGCAGACAGGTGTTTATTTAGCGGTGGTTTTAGTCCAGGGCCCAGAAACAAGACATTGTCCACACCTTGGGTCCCACCCATGCCCTGGCAGTCTCCTCTGGAAAGGAAAAGGCTTCCTGGAGGGACAGAGTTCGAACTATTCTCTCATCTTGCAGTGAATGTCTGAGGCCGTGCCTGAAGGCACCGATGCGATGGAAATGATGCTCACATAGATTCCTCCAGCTCCACACCATTGTCCCAGGCAAAAGGGCACCCAGTCCCTTCCCAGTGCCCAGTCCACATGCAAATGCTTGCATGGAACCTGAGTAGAAACATCACAGCCTAATACAACATCTTGCAGGGTCCACAGCTGACCCTGAGGCTCTCTCAAAGCACTTTTCCAAGGACATCACTTGACAGTATGGCCAGAGACCTTTACTGTCACAGTCACTGAAGAAGTGAGAATTCCTTGGCCAGGAGAGAGTTATAAAGTGCGTTTCTAATACATCGCTGACCAGCAACTCTTCCGTGTTTTTATATTTCATTTCTTTCTTTCTGGAATCTCTCAGCTGGGGCTGCTCAGCCTGGAGAGGAGCCCCGGCTGAGAGGGGCCCTCAGGCCTGGCTGTCCCTGGCTGCAGGGAGGCTCAGAGCAGGGCCCGGGCTCTGCTCCGGGGGCCCAGCAATGGCCCCAGAGCCACGGGCAGGGACTGAGCCCAGCAATTCCCTGCACAGGAGGCACAACTTCTGCCCTGGGCAGGGCCCAGCCCTGAGCACATTGTCCAGAGAGGCTGTGCAGTCTCCTCCCCGGGGATATTCCAGAGCCAGCTGGACACAACTCTGTGCCCTGTGCTCTGGGATGGCCCTGCTGGAGCAGGGAGGTGGCACCAGTGACCACTGTGGGCCCTTCCAGCCTGACCCATCCTGTGATTCTGTGTGATGCTTTTAATCCAAATCAAACCCTAAGTATTTTTGCTCCATCACAGCAGCTCCAAAAGCTGATTATGGTATTAATTACCATCCCTGCCATTTGTCAGCCACTGTAGCACATGGATCACTGCCTGGTCCAGACAGGATACAAGTGTACCACAAGCTTAGGACTTTGTGCAGAGTAATTTTAAGAAAGTTATCAAAGAGAAATGGTTGTCATAGGATGCAGGTTCGTATTTCACTATAAATTAGAACCTGATAAGCAAAGAGCCAGAGATCAGTTTTCAGCATAGGAGAAGATTAATGCAGAGTCTCAAAAGTGCTTTTCAATGTATTTAATTGCAGTGATAGTTATTCAATGGCACAGATTTTTTTTACATTACTTTCTCAGATGGATTTGTCAGAGTGCAGCGCTTTCTGCTTGGCTTGGTGGAACATTCTGTATTCCCTTATGTTTGTCCTGAATAACCTAAAAAATACATGACCATGGATATCATCTCCAATCTGATTGGGGTCTCACTTCCTGTTTCCCGGCTCATTACCAAATGGAGTGAACAACACCAGATTTAGGATGCAATTTGAGACACCCTGCTACTGATCTTGAGTGCCAGCCTGAAAAATTAGCTTTGACTATTTTTTTCATGGTTTTTCCTTGTTATTTTTTTCTTGTTTCTTTCCTATCCGTTTTTAATGGCTGACTGAATGTCACTTTTTCCTTTGACAAGAAAGCTTTTCGAGCTGTTTTTTAAAAAAACAAACCCGTTCTTTAAAATCTGCTTTTTCTTTTTGTGCGATCTAAAAAATGTGCGACAACAAAGCAATTTCCAATTTTCCTTTGGAAAATACGTCCCACTTCATATGGTTGATGGAGGAGGTGTATTTATAACTTTGCCATTGTTTATTATTGCGACTGGTTAGGTGTTATTTTTGCCCTGCAGTAAGGCTTGGAGGTGCTTCCCAGCTCTGCTATCATCTTTGTTTTTAAAAGCAAGTACAAAGCCTGTCACTCTTAAGTTCCCCACTTCCCCCAAGTCCATACATTCGTGTTGTGAGCAGCTCAGGCACTTCATTCTTCAGGCCTTTCAAAACTCCTGGATTAATACTGTTAGGTCTGGGTAACTTGTTGCTATTTAATTTATCAGTTTGTTCCAGCACCTCGTCTGTTGATCCTGGCAGCAGAAGCAAAATGCTTTAAGGGCGCCTCTAGAGCAGATATCTAAAGAAAGTCACACACACACATCCCTAAAAAAAATCCTCACTCCAGCAGCCAGAATTGGAGATTAGAGCCTGGTTCATGGATGTGAGCCACACCAAACCAAACGGGGAATCCAAATAACTCAGGTCTTTCTGCTGCCGAATGTATGGTAACACGTCAAGGCTCTTTCTAATTAGCACAATACATAACAGATTGTTTTTTTCTCCTGAGTAGTAAACATTCCCATGCTTTATTCAGCTGAGGTGGCTGCTGCTCTGCTCCCAGCTGTGTGTGTGTGCAGGCACATGTATCACAGAGACTGCCCCGAGCACAATGTGCTACAGCTGAGAGACAAACCTGATCCACAGTGCACAATCATGGAATCGCAGAATCATTCACGTTGGGAAAGACCTCCAAAATCATCAAGCCCAACCTGTGACTGATGCCCACCTTGGCAAACAGGGCACTACATGCCATGTCCAGTTGTTCCGTGTGTCTTCAGCATCTCCCTGGGCAGCTCTTGCCAAGGCCTGAGCTCCCTTTCCATGCACAAATGGCTCCTGGTGTCCAAGCTGAGCCTCCCCTGGCCCAGCCTGAGGCTGTTCCCTCTCCTCCTGTCCCTGTTCCCTGC
>VZRF01002850.1:113392-142509 GCA_013396875.1 Vireo altiloquus | reverse complement strand
CCTGCCCTGCTCCTGCTGGACACACAATTCCTCATCCAAGCTCCACTGGCCTCTTGCCCACCTGGGCGCCTCTGGACTCATGTCCAGCTGCTGTCAGCAGCAACCCCTGGTCGAAACCCTGTTCCAGAAGAACTCTTGGTGACACAATCAGCATCACTAAGGGGGTACAATCCCAAAAGCAGCTATGCTCATTAATTCAACCCCAAAGTGTGGGCTCAGTGCTGCTGGCCACCTGTGCCACATCCTTGGCCCAAAACTGTGTCAATAAGAACAAACTGAGGTACTGGCCAGGCCTGGACACCTCTGTTTACACGAAGCAGCCTGGAGACAGATGAACCAGGGAGGGAAGGAGCTGACCTGGCAGCAGCCCCTCAGCTCTCTCCCCCCATCCCAGCACTATCAGGGCTGCAATGGGATCCATGTGTGACTGCCCCACATGTGCACCGAACTTCCTGCGCTCCCAGCCCTGCCGGGGCTGGGTTGAAATGACAGCATTTTATTTATAAATCTGCTGCCAGAGGCCTGCAAAGGCTGGGCTAATTCTGGACACCTGCAAGGTCCATGCAGGGAGCAGCTAGTCAGGAAGAGAGGCAGGAAAAGCGCCAGGAAGAGAGAAGAGCAGCGCCAGCCCCGAGGACAGGAGTGCTGGGAGCAAGGAGAGCTGCTCCCTACATTTGTTTTGGAGCATGTTTTTTGAGACCAGACAAAACCCCCATCAAATTTGGGGTTCGTTTGAGCTGTACAAGCACAGCCCATGGTGGAGCGGGGTGCAGGTCACACTGCCCAGGCATGACCCAGTGACCACCTCCCAGGCTCCACAAAAACTCTGGGATCTGGTTCCTTTCTACCTTGAACACGTTAAACCAAGCACAGCCAAAAACAAAGGTGAGGAAGGATCAAATCTGTGCTACAGCAAACCAACAGAAATGCTTTCTCCAAAGCCTGCCTGATAGATTTAATACGACTGGTTTTGGAGGCCATCTATCATTTTCGTTTGGCATGAATATAAATCCAAAAAATCCCTTGATCCCAAGAAGGCACTGAGGAGACTCAGTCAAGATTTCAGAAGGGATGTGCTCCTTAACTTGGAAAGTTCGCAGATGATTTAATTTCGTTAGCAAATTTGACAGTGCCGTAGGAATTTTCCGAAATCAAAGAGTCCTTTCATAGGCTTCCCTACCCAATACTCAATCCAGTGTCTAAGAATAACATCCAGCCCTCATTAATTAATGATATCAGTCCGAATAATGTCAGATTGCCTCAGAGGCCTTGCCGGGAGGGATGAATCACACCCGGCCGGCTCCAAGGCTCTCCCTCTGACAAACTCCAGTGGGTGATGACAGAAAGCTCAGACTGGAAACCTCTCACCCAGAGAGCCTCAGCAGCCCTCACCCCGACTGAGGTGTGTGGGGCACACTTGGAGATGTACCCTGGCTGTATCAGGAGGGAAAATATTATTTTCACCCTGGTTAAATGGTGCTGCACCTCCCCAAGTACTTTGTGTGGTAGATGCAAGAAAGGACCGCAGAGGTCCATTCATTTTTGGGATTCCTAGCAGAGTCAAGATTCTATCCAACAGCAAAATACCACTAAGAAATCTCTATCTCTGATTCTGGCTTTTACCAAAACTACAAACTGAGATTTCTCGCAAGCTCTACTCAGCTGATCCTATTCCAAAACGGGAAAAGACACACCAGCTGTCTCTGTAAATGTACAATTTTACTGAAGCCATGATTATGTATGAAAACATCCAGACTGCTTCCAGAGTGCTCTGTCCTAATATTGACATCAAATTGCCTCGTTTCTATTTGCAACCTCATGACAAATCCACAACTGGAGTTTCCCATGTATCCACACTCTGCTTTCTGTCACAGCTGAAAGCAGTGACTCCTTATCAGTCAGGAACGTGAGGTTTGGTAATATTTGTGTATCACCATCTTTTCACGTCAGTATCGCACTGCTGGGCCTCGTGAAAGATCTCCAGGCAAGAACAACCGCATTGTTTAACGCGTTCACATAAATATTTATCCACGGACGTTCTCCCTTTTCCCTCACGATGGCCACGGCTGGCCAGGCATGAACCTCATCCCCAGTGTCCTGCGGAACACCCCGGTCCTGCCACGAGGACGTGTGAGCCTGGCTCAACTTAAACACGAGCTCAGCAGAAAGGCACATGTGGCCCTGGCTGCGGGATCCCGGTCACAGAGGCGAAGCGTCGGGCAGACAAAGCTGGGACTTGTCTTTTTTTTTGTGCAGTGTTTGTTTATCCGCCGCACACGTCGTGCCCGGTAACGCGAAGCCGCCAGTTTCGGATTACAAATATACCATAAATGCCATAAGTGATTTATTTTTCTGCCGCGCCTGGGAAAGCAAATTTGGCGTTTTTTTAAAAAATCTTAACTTGACGCTGATGTATTCTGATTGCCACTGCAAATATAGATGTTTTTCTTATGCACAAGCACCGTTTTGATGTGATGGCCAAAGCTCTCAGAGGTTTTGATTCTGGGAGATGGAGTCTTGAGAAAGACCCATCAGATTTCGGGACCCCCGCCACAAACAATTTTCAGTTCAGTAGGACCGGTCTGAGAACAACTTTAATGTGCTGTTTACTCTGAGACATGTTGGTTCTAAAAGCCACTGACAAGTTTCGCACACAAACATTTGTGTTTGGAGGAGGCGCTGCCAAGCAAGCCTGTAAAAACCATTAAATCTAGAATTTGTTATTTCGCTAAAGCATTCTGAAAAATCACACCGAGCGACTGCATTTTCAAAAATCTGGTAAAGTTAATTTCACCGCTGAAATGTGATTTCTTTTAAAATCCTTTTTTCCTCCGTAGCCCCTGCCAAAGGATCCACCCCAACATCTGGAGAGCAGAATCCAGGCTGACAGACTAATGCACATGTGGAGGAGTGTGTCTGCTCCTTTGCTGCTTCTCAGGACAGACACATTGTCTCCCTCTCCTTCTGCCTGTCCCCTCCTTTTCTTTTCCTTCTTTTTTTTTTTTCCCCCCCCTTCCTTTAATAAGACTCCACATGTCTTGCAGCTCTCTGCTGCGAATGTGACCAGGATGTGATATTGCCTTGCACCGACACACAACGTCTGGCTTAGGTGATACCAAGTTACTGCCCCGGCTTTGAATGCCTGCAAGGTTATTAACCAGCACATCTGGCTCTCTCCCTAGGAGGGTGAGTTCTGCAGTGCCCCAGGAATTTCTTTCATACACCACTTTTATTAGCTTTTCAAAAGAATACGGATTACCACTGGAAGGGAAGACTTAGGTCGTTTGCAAACATATTGGTCCCCAACCTGCTTGCCACGTTTGAAAAGCAACAATAACCAAAACTCGTTATTTGACTTTCAGAAGTAATCTTCCTTCATTTTAGAATGGTGTTATTGCTCTTGGTCTGCTTTACTGAAAAAATGGCTGGTGATTTGTGATAAGTAGAATAAAAAAAAAAAAATTACAGAAAGCCACAAGGATAACTTAGTTTGGAAATAAAGCCCCCAAAACATTAATTTCTAATCCTATTTTTCCTGTAGACTTCACTCCATGATAACAGAAAGGAAGAGAAGTGTGTTTCAGGCTTAATCAAAAGAGAAGTGCACGTGTAACTCCACAGAGCAAATTCATCTCCTTTGCCCACACACGGAAGTTGCACAGGACGTGAAATTTGAATGCACAAGTGATATTACTGTAATTTCCCATCTGGACATCCCTACTTCAGTAATGCCAGAGAGGCCTTTTCTGGTTTTGTTTATGTCACTTCCGAAGAAGTTTAAGACAAACGGGAAAACTACAGAAAAAAAGAATCCATGCGGGGTTGTTACAGAGGGAGCTCCCCAGGGCTTTCCTTCTACCTGCCCAGTGAAGTTCAACACTCCTGGCCAAAGTTCTCCTGAAAAAAAACTCGGGAAACACCTGCCCAGCTCCCTGCCTGCCTCCCAACCCATCTGGACCTCCACCTTCCCAGGAGGAACCTCCACCACCTGCCACTGCTGAGCACACCTCGAGTGCAGACAATATTCTCCATGCAGAGCTAAGCAACTCCAGAAAAAAAAAAACAAAACTGGACTTGCTAATTAATCTCCTTTTGAAGCCAGATTTTCGGGAGCTGTCGGCACTCAGCAGCTGCCATTGTTCCAAGCGGGAGTTGTTTGGCACTCCCAGCTTTTGAAGGGAGTGCTGCTCCTTCACGTAGGTGTTTAAATGGGAGCTCTGCCCTCCTCTAACCTTTCGCAACTGCTTTTGGCCAGGCTGATCCTCCAGAAATATCCCATTGCAAAGAGCAGTGCAAGCACTCACAGAAAAGTCTATTTTAAAACGGAGCATAAATAGCCTGTACTCCTCCAGCCAGGGAAAAGAAACAACATTCTGTGATTTCCCCAAGCAAGGGAGACAGCCAGGCAAAAAGTTCACAAACTCCAGTAAATTCATACAATGAAAACAAAACAAAGATTCCTAATTATGCAAATGAAAACAGTGAATGTTTTCAAGAATGTCACAACCTTACGTGGGGATTTCTGCCAAACAGAGCAAGAATTTAAGTCCATCAGATAAAATCTTGATTTCTTTAGATTAATATCCAAACAAAAGGGATGCCTAGTTGAAACCTCTAACCGTAAATTCTAGGATCAGATAAATTACATCCAACAGAACATAAAGATCTTCTCACCTCCTCAGGTCTGAATCTTCTGAAAAGCCCACCTTGGCAGCCTTAGACTTGGCATTATTCAGTCAGCTCCAGCCTTCAAAATAACCACGATTCATTTGGTCCACTAAGGCTCATGGAAATCCTTACAGGGTTTTTTGTTGCGCCTGCCTATAAATTGCATTGTCTTCTTAAGGCTTCCTGTCCTGCAAACAGAGGCACCAGCACAGAGATTCAACTGAGATTGTTTTCCCCCTCTTCTGCTGCTTTTATTTAACACAAAAAAAAAAAAAGGGGGGGGGGAGAGAGAGAGAACTGGTAGAAGTTCCTTACAGGAGTTAGAAGAGGACATCTGCAGGCAATTTAACATGAGGGTTTGTTTCTGTGTCAGCTGGCAACCCCTGGATAACTTTGTCATGTAACTTATATGCTAAAACATGATGTAGGACAACCAGTGAGATTGGGTAAATATGGCAGCACATCAGTTTTATTTGATTAAGATTTATACTTTTTCGAAGGGAGCAGCCCCGCCATAAACTCTGAAAACAAATGCAACCCTGGAGCTGTGAGAGTGTCCCACCCTGATCTTCAAACCCACCTTCTGCTCCAGCCCAGGAACAGAAAACAGGTTTTTTCAGGTGGAGAGGGGAATGTCTCCGTTCCCTCCTGATGCAGCAGGGATCCAGCTCATCGTCCTCTGCAAGTGACAGCAGCAGAATGTGAAACGGCTCAGGCAAACACAAGGCTGAGCCCACAGCTTGTGCCTCAGTTCACTGATCCCTGCCCGTTCTGAAAGGCAGCTCAGAAACACAGACCAGTATTTGAAGGGAGCTCTGGAGATAACACAGTTCCCCAAGTTTCCCCACCCCGTGTGTTTAACTTCCTCCCAGACAGAAGATCTGGTCAAGTGAGGAAAGCTCATCCATCCTGGTTCCACTTCTGCTCTTGCATCAGATCTTACGTATTTTGACATTTACAGCCACGCATATGAATTGAGGCCCTGATTAGATTCAATTGGTAAAATTACCTTCCTCCCCTTCCCTCCCCCTACCTCTTTGTGTGCGTGCACGCATTGGTTTTCATTATTAGTAATTTAAAAATCAATCTTGCAGTTAAATGTTTAATGGCGTAATTGCTCCTGTTGCCTAAATTTGTTTAGTTTGTGCTTTATTAGCATGTAATAACTGAAAGTATATTTTCCTCTGTCTGAGTTAATAACGTCTCTGCAATGGCTGAGGCACTGTGAGCCGGCTGGCTGCAGTTCTGGGATAGCTCTGGGGGAACTGGGAAGATTTCCTGAAGCTGTAACTTAGGAGTCGGTGGCTTCCCTTAACTGAATCCTCAGTTGGCTTCCACTTATGTTTTAAACAATTTTTTTGTTCACTCCAAGTTCATTTTGAGGGCCTCTTAGTCCAACTGTAGGGCAGGGAAGCTCTGTTGTCCCAGACGTGGACACGGTTGCCAGCTGTGTCACACAGGATGGGTGAGGATGGAGGGGACCACAGGGGGACATCTGGTGCCACCTCCCTGCTCCAGCAGGGCCATCCCAGAGCACAGGGCACAGAGTTGTGTCCAGCTGGCTCTGGAATATCCCCGGGGAGGAGACTGCACAGCCTCTCTGCACAATGTGCTCAGGGCTGGGCCCTGCCCAGGGCAGAAGTTGTGCCTCCTGTGCAGGGAATTGCTGGGCTCAGTCCCTGCCCGTGGCTCTGGGGCCATTGCTGGGCCCCCGGAGCAGAGCCCGGGCCCTGCTCTGAGCCTCCCTGCAGCCAGGGACAGCCAGGCCTGAGGGCCCCTCTCAGCCGGGGCTCCTCTCCAGCCTGAGCAGCCCATCTGAAAAAGAGCTAAATACAAGTCTCCCAGTGCTAAATGTAACTACAAGTCCCCATGGAAACAGTGGCAAGACACAGGTGTTTCCCAAGGAAAATTAACCCCTTCCTAATACAGGGCTCCCCCTTTCTTTAAAAAGGGAACCCCGATATCCTTAAAGTAATTGAATGGTTTGGGAAAGAAAGGACCTTGAAGACCATCCAGTTCCAATCCCCTCTGCCATGGACAGGGACACCTTCAGCTATCCCAGGTTGCTCCAAGCCCCTTCCAACCTGGCCTTGAATATTTCCAAGAACGGGGCAGCCACAGCTGCTCTGGGAAACCCGTGCCAGGATTTCTCCCATATTATTCACAGCCTGGACATGCCAAGTTTCTGGGATCTTGGAAAATCTCTCAATGTGGCCAAGTCAGTATGGATAAAAATCTGTGCCAGGCCACCGTGGAGGGCTCACAGCACACCTCAGATTTACCTCCCTCCTTCCCAGCGCTACTTTGAATTTGCAATTGCAGGTTACAGTGTCCCACCAAACACTTACTGCTGTTCAAGGAGGTGATAATCACTGCCAGCAAGTTTATCTCTTTGATCCAAGGCAATCACAGATGATACGGAATATACAACACACATGCCAAATACCCTTTTAAGCCTCAGCATCAGAAGAAACTAATCTCTATTGTGTCACCAAAAAAAAAAACCAAACCACTGGAAGCAACAGGAGCATGGGCCTAGAGATGTAGAGAGCAGAGTTTAGATGGGATATTGGGAAGGAATTGTTCCCTGGGAGGGAGGGCAGGCCCTGGCACAGGGTGCCCAGAACAGCTGTGGCTGCCCCTGGATCCCTGGCAGTGCCCAAGGCCAGGTTGGACATTGAGGCTTGGAGCAGCCTGGCACAGTGGAAGGTGTCCCTGCCCATGGCAGGGAGGGGAATGGGCATGATCTTTAAGGTCCTTTCCTACCCAAACCATCCTGGGATTCTTTATCTTCCAGTAAAACTCACCCACATTAGTTGAATTGAAACATGCTGTAAATCTGGAGGGCAATATTTGGTGTTTACAGGTTATTAGGCAGCAAAGAGCTGAATTTCTGAGCAGGACCTGGTAGTGAAGAAAGCACTATAGAGCCTCTTGAGAACAGAACTCACTGGCCACACAGACATGGGATTTTAGGGGCACAGCAGTCACCCTTTCTGCTCTTCTAGGTAAGGACAAGATATATGTTTTTTGCTAAATGAACAAAACTGCACCAGGAATACACATATCACACAAAATCAGTTTCTCTTTCTAATTAAAGAGAAATACCCAAATGTTGGATACTGACTTGAGCCAAAGAAGATTTTTCACAACAAGAATTTGAATTGTCTTGGGAAAAAACACTGGGAGTCTGAAGATATCCTACAGAACAACAGGGAAAAGACTTATGGCAAATGATAAAACAGCAAGTTGGTGAAAGGTATCTAATCAAATGCCCATAACTGTTTATGAGGTAATGTCTGTATTAAGAAGGGGATAAAGCAACACATCAGCCAAAGATAGTGCACCCCAAAGTCAACTTTGGGACACCAGCAGGATCGGTGAAATAATCCAAAAAGGGTCTTGAGGAGATAAGAACATAGGAAATAATGAAATAAAAATTCAAAGAGGACGGGGTTTAGAATAACTTGAAATATGAGATTTTCTAAAAAGGGAGGGAAGAGAGAGAGGAGGATGAGTGAGAGTGAGAGAGAGGAGAGATTCATTTTTAAACAGATGAAGCACATCACCAAGTCCAAGAGGATCATCTATCCCTGCCTGGGCTGCTGAAACAACAGCCCCTGGAAAATGTCAGAAGTGTAACAAAGTGGCCATTTGTGACCATTTGTGACCAAACAACCACGACAGCTGAAAGCAGGGCTGGATGCAGAGGTGAGGGGAGAAGCTGCCTCATCTCCACCTCCCAAAATGCACCCTGAGCAGAACTAATGTGCACAGGCTGTGGGTGCTTGAAAATGTCCCCTCGGCTCTCCCTATAAATTTCCCTCTTTAGGAAGGTGAGGAGGAGCAAAGTCAGTGTGAAATTCAGGAGTTTGAATCCATTCAGAGCTGATACACAAAGGATTGTCTAAGAGAGGAAGAGGGTGGCTGAATACGAGGAAATACTTCACGATTCTGAATCGTGGGGAATCATCTCTCAAGAAACTTGAAAGATGACCCATTTCTTGGGATATTTGTGGCCAGATGAAGGCAAAATACAAATCCAGTGTGTACTGAACAGCAAACTCTGAGTGGCTGGGAGACAATTTCCACACACCTTCAGTGTTTGCTCTGCAGATCTGTGTGAGGATAGTCCAGGGCAGGTGGTTTCTGTAACCACTTTTCAAGGAAGAAGGACACAGTCCTTTAGAGAGTCCCAAGTCTTCTCCAGAACCAGAGTTTCTTGCACCCCTTCCCTTCAAGCATCTCAATGAAGCCACACACAGAAGCGATGGCCTTGGAGGCACAAAACAGCATTGGACACTTGGGCTTGTGGATTTGTTGATCCCATATGCCAGGATGGCCAAGACCTAAAGAAGAGGGGACAAATACTTTGGCAGTGGGATTGAGAGACCTTTACAGGCTGAGATTTGGGAGCCCTCAGCCCCACTCCAGGCTCTAGAGCAGAGCAAGAAGAACAGGATGAATCTTCTTTCTCAGGGGCCCCAAAGTACATCCAGTTTCGTTCCTGTTCCACTTTGTCTCCTCCATCTTTCCCAATTTCTTCTTGTAGCTTCTCCCCACCCTCAGCTTCCCACCCTGGCTTTGGTTTCCATAGACATCCATTTTATGATTTCTACCCATCACCAGTGGAAATGTCCAGACTTTCAACCGTCTGGCAGACTGCAGAAATGAGATTTAAACACATCTGACTCCATGTAACAAAGGGTTCGTGTAAAGCACATCTATCAGTCAGAGCTCTGAAAATGCATTTGGTACTCTTTAGTTTGCTCTTTCCTGCTTATGAAGAAGATAATTTTTGTTTAAAAATGGCCCCACTTAAGGAATTATCCATGCCATTAGTCCCTATAACAATAGAGATTAAAGTCTCTAGACCATCCCCTATCAAAATAACATACTCTTCTTTGAACATGTCATTAACACTGTTTTCCATCTGGTTGTTGGCAGCGATCTTGGATTTGCTCCGAATTGCTGAAAGTTCATCAATTATAGCACACAGAAGCCATTATCTCTCTTTTCCTTTAGCAAGGAGGTATTTGCTCAGGCAGACAGAAGAGGTAGAGTTCAAAAAAAAAAAAAAAAAAAAAAAAAGAAGGAAGAATTTACTCACTGGAACTCTATGGCAATCATTTGGTTACCATCCAGAATTTTAAGCTGCTGAGAAGTGAATCTCAATTTCTGCCTAGGAGGGGATTCTAGAGTTCAAATCCAGTAGTGATTCTGGCATTATTACAGGTAACTGATGTGTGCTGACACAGGAGGGAAACAGCACAGCAAACCTGAACCCTGCCAGTGTGGGAGCTCTGAATGAGCACGAGAGGGGAGGAGAGCCACCCACACCCACAGTAAACTCTATTTATAAACTCAGCCATGGCAAACTTTATTTTCTGAGGACACAGAGTAAGCCGTGGTGATCATCCAAACAAGATTTAGGGGCTGTGATCCAGCACAATTAGTAAGGAGCACAGTGACACTCAAACAGTGGTTTTACCCTGTCACTACTAAATCAGGGGGAGAGCTTTTAAAGTTTCTCCAGAATAATGAATGAAATCCACAGTGAGGGGTAAGAAAAGGGGATGGAGTTACAACTGTTCAGCTTCAGGGGCGGCTGATACTAAAACCTTTTCACATCTGTCATGGAGCAGGCAGCAGTCATCCCTGAGCAGCTGCCAGGCACCAGTTTGCAGCCCAGATAACATCCAGGAGCTCGTTCCTCTCCGTGCTCTGGGGCTAAAGGCACCTTCTCGCAGTGAGAGGCCACTGCAGGCCTTTTGCCCACGGGGTCATCACCGATTCCTGCCTGGAGGAGGGTTGGCTCATTAGTCAGCTGCTTTCAGGAGCAGTTATTCCATATTTTCTGGAAGGGATGGGAGTATGTCATCACCTGGTGGCACCCTGTGATTGAGCAGTACTCCGTGCTCCGTATGGATCATCTCCTCAGTTTCCTTCACGTGGGGCTTTGGGCAAAGCTCTTTGTATCCTTGGCTCGGATTTCCATGCTCTCACTCCCAGCTGAGCTGCCCAAATATCGCTTCATAAGCAATGAAGTAAGTGCTTTAGCCATGCAAAGAATCCACAAGGACCAGGCTTCTGGCTTAGGCAAGACCCCAAAAAGAGGTGGGGGTAAAAGCCTGGCTTTATCCTCCTTATCCTGGAGGATAATAATTCTGTTGTCCTTCCCTTCTTGTCTCCCTGTCTGTTCAGGCAGAGACTGTATTGTGCATAAATACAAAACTCCCAGCATAACAAAGTCTTGGATCTTATTTAGAGACTCGACAATTCCAGGAAAAATAACAGATTATATCAGACCCAGAATATGCTCCTTAACAAATCATACCAGTTCAAAAAAAAAAAAAAAAAAAATCAGATTTAACTGTGACACAACAGATTAGGTACATCCAGTAGCATCTCTGCACTGCCACAATTTGAAACCCAACATATTCTTTGGCCAACAAAGGAGTTCTGAGATAAGGTTTCGTGACACTTCCAGTGACAATATGGGATGTTGTGCATGGAAATATGAATGTGCCACCACGACTCAGGCAGATAATGCTAAATTCAGAAGAAACAGCTATGGAGTAATTCTTTTTATTTCTTCTGAAAAAGCAGGTTTTCATTCATTGTAGTGTCAGGAACAGCTTCCAGATTTGATAACCCAAATTTGACAGATTCAGAGGCAACAGCCTCAGTTGCATGCACAGAACAAATGAGGTTGTACAGACACAGACCAGCTGAGCTTGGCTTGAAACGTTTGATGCCATTTGAGAGTTTTTTATCAAGAATGTGCTCTTTGATTAAGCTGTCTGGGGTGTAAATTGTTCCTATTCTTCACCTTCTGCAATAAAAAACCAGGGTGTTCCACCCACAAGCTGCTGCCATTCACCCATCTCTTCAGCCATCCTGTATCTCAAAATCATCACCAAGGAACGGAAAAATCAACTAAATGTGAACAGAACAAATCATCGACCAGCCTTGATTCAATGAAAATCACACCATTATCCCAGGATAGACACCACTCCTGATAAATACAGTAATTTTTTTTACCTCCAAACCATGCCCTGCATTCTCCTCTCCCAGTGAGTCCCAAAGGAACAGCAGTAACTTGTTTTCCCTGATAATTGGTTCCACAAAATCCCCTCAGTGATGGCACAAGCTAAATAAAGTCAAATAAACATTTGACCTTTTTTGAAACCAGAATTTAACCATTAAAAAAATAAAAGTTTTATTTAAAGCTCAGTATTTACAAAGCATAAATCCCTAAAAAGAAAACATGCAAATCTCAGGCAGCATTTCAGAGTTTTTCTGTGATTATGGTTTTAAGAACTGGAGTTTAATGATAACAGAACAACAAAAATATCACATTAAAGTGTGTGTAAATTACAGTCTTGCTCACACAAAGCCATAATTTAATCAATGTGAGGAGTCTTATTTATTCTAGTCTCTTACAGGCACTAAATATGTGAAACTGCCCAAAGGTCAGGGTCAGAATTCCCCATATTTTGCTGAACTGGAACTGAAAATCCCAAAACATCCATCCTTTTTCCTGTCCACATCCAATGTTTCTTTCCTTCATGCTTGGGCAAAACACAAGGTCGTGACTCAGGTGAAAATACACATTAGGGAGCCACAAGGTCACCAGATCAATGTCAGATGCTTCATTCGAGCTGAAAAATGTAAAGCTTAATCTTTAGTATCTCTGGAATGAAGCTGCCCAAACAGAATGAGGAGGCCCAAACACAAACTTTGAGGCTTTCCAAACATTCCCAAAATTGGACAGGATCTGCCTGGGTGCAGAATGGGTAATTCTGGGTAAGAATTCAGCTTGCATCATTTCCCATTCAGGAATGGAGCACAAGAACATTGAGATTTGTTCCATTTTCCTCCTGGTAGCAGAATAGGCTGATTTAAAGACAGTACACACAAAACTCACAGGATGCACATGAAATTCTCCTTTCTGAAAAAAAGACATCTCTGAGTATTCATCTTGCCATGTTCATGTATCTTTTACATTAATTTTCCACACATGCTCAGGCACAAAACTTAAATCTTGAAATCTGCCAAATCTTAATAATCCAGACACTTCCTAGAAGGTGAATTTTTAAAGTTCCAGCTCTAAATGTGCATGGATCGGGCTGTGTCTGCTAATTGAAGGATATAAAGAAAACAAGACCATGGGATAGAATACAGTTAATTAAACAAAACCTGATCAAGGATGATTGTAATGAACCCAGTTTGTCTCTTCTGCATCGTAAGAGCAATCAGAGATCATAGAATTATAAAATCATGGAATGGTTTGGGTAGAAAGGGACATTAAAATTCATCCAGTGCTGCCCCTGCCATGGGCAGGGACACCTCCCACTGTGCCAGGCTGCTCCAAGCCCCAATGTCCAACCTGGCCTTGGGCACTGCCAGGGATCCAGGGGCAGCCACAGCTGCTCTGGGCACCCTGTGCCAGGGCTTCGCCATCCACAGGGAGGAATTTCTTCCCAATATTTCCAAATATAACCCAAATTTCCTCTGTTCCAGTTTGAAGCCATTCCCCCTTGTCCTGTCACCCCAGTTCCTGATAAATTGTCCCTCTCCAGCTTCCCTGCAGCCCCTTCAGACACTGCAAGGTGCTGTGAAGTCTCCACACAACCTTCTCCTCTCCAGGCTGAACAGTCCCAACTCTCCCATCCTGTCTCCACAGGGGAGGTGCTCCAGTTCTCTTATCAATGCTGTGGCCTCCTCTGGACTTGTTTCCATGTCCTCCCCATGCTGGGGGCACCACGACTGTGCTCAGTACCCACAGAAAAGACCACCACACCAAAGAGGCTTTCCCACATCTCCTGCACTTTATCCTGGCTTATTTTTAAAGATGTAGCTGTGTCCACTTTTAAAGCCTAAATGACCCGAGCATCCATGGCAGCTTTCCAGAGAATGTGTTTAGACCACAGCAGGCCCTAATGACATGAACAGAAATCAGAAGGATTTGAAGTGGAGTTGGCCAGCTTTACTACCCCAAAAACAGCATTAAAGCAATTGCCTTCCTCACACCCTTTTTCAATAAAACAGCAACTTTGGGGTGATCTGCTGGAAACAGACTCCTGCAATTCCCTTGAACACACCATTACAGAGATTTTTATGCAGCTCTCTCGCTGTAATAAGATACTTTTGTACCCAGCCTTGTCCTCTCCCACTAACTCCTGTGGTTACAAAAACCTTCTTTGGGCACCAGTTTTGGCAGAAAGCATGAAACTGAGTTACTCTTTATGTTATTTTTGCTGCTGTGGGCATTTAGACAGCACAAAGAGGTACTAAACCCCCTTCAATGTTTTGAAGTCTTACTGGTTGTAACCCATGTTGAGGGGAGACTCCTTTTTGGGGGGGGGTGAGGGTTTGTTTTTCTCCTCTTTCCATAAAAACAACTGAGGACCATAAGGTTGTGGAAGTGCTGGGTTTGGAAAACTTGGAGAGGGGGAAAGCTCTCCCACTACTGCAACTCATCCTAGTAGCTAAACACGACCCAAAAACAACACAGAGGGAGAGAGAGAGATTCTTTCATTCACTGCATTTCACAGAAAAAGGGAGTTGTTTAAAATAATATTTCACTTTTATTCTATGCTTCAGCTAAAAGTAAGTTGTAAAGTGGAGCTTTTTCTAGAGAGAGCTGCTGACTGGAAGATGGCAGCCAGCTGAGGAGAAACTCCATGAAAGAAGTTGTAGAAAATGTAACTTCAAAGAAAACAGACAGAAAGGCAGACAGAAAGAATGAAAGAGCCCTTAAAAGTCATCTTGTTCCACCCCTGCCATGGGCAGGAACACCTTCCACTGTGCCAGGCTGCTCCAAGCCCCAATGTCCAACCTGGCCTTGGGCACTGCCAGGGATCCAGGGGCAGCCACAGCTGCTCTGGGAATTTCATTCCAGGGGCCTCCCCACCCTCACACGGAGGAATTCCTTCCACATATCCAACCTAAAATTCCCCTCTGGCAGTCTGGACTCATTACTATTTGTTCTTTCACTCGAGTTCCTGATGAAATTTGTGTGCAATACTCCAAAATTACTTGTTCTCTGCAACACATCACCAGCTACATCTGCCAGGTCTCACAGGTCCCAAGTCTTTTGTAAAGAAGGATAAGAAAACCACAGCAATAATAATGATCATAACACAGTAGAAACAAACACTTCCTTCTGAAACATAGCAAACCCATGCTGGTTTTAAAGCATTTTGAACATTGCACTGAATATATGGGAGCAATGCTTGTTTGGATCTGAGTATTTGCATTATGCTCATCTTCCTGCTTCAGCTGGATTTAATTTTTGCCACTGGATGCCATGGAGCAGAACCAGGGACATATAAATCCAGTATTTTTCAAGGAGGTGTATTTTATCAAAGACACCAAACATTAAAGGATGATCGAGGAGGGTTAATTTTAGAAAAAGTTATCTTTAAAATATCCACGTACTTCAGAGCAGATCACACAGTGTGAGCAACAAAGACTGCAGGGCCGACTCAGACAATACATGTAAATATTGAGGAATAAAAAAGGGCCACGTTGGGCAGTAGCACAATTTATAAACATGCAAGAAAAGCTGTGGTGTGTGTACATATTCTTTAATTTTATGGCTCTCTAAACATCTGAGGACTTGCAATAAACAGGAAACTAACCTTGATGTGAGCTGCTGGATCTGGGACAGTCTGAATCATGTCCTTTACCAGGCCAACGTGTTTACCAGGAGCTCAGATCCCAAGGCAGCTGCATAACCAGGGAAACAAAAATCGTATCATTATACTTTAAACGTTTATTTTCAACAGAAATCTCTTTTTATAGACTGATAAGCATCCTTCCTTCCCCAGACCTCCCTGAGACTCAGCACAGCTGAAGCTCAAGACACTTCTGTCTCCATAGGCTCAGCTGAGGATTTATTTCATGCAGGAGAAAACAGTCAGCCCTGAAATTCTCATGGGAAAAAAAAAATGGTCTTTATTTGCAATGTACAGTTTTCCCAAAATAAAAACTTGGGACATGCTCTGCCCTGCCCAGCCCCATTATTCACCCGAGATATCAGAGATTTCCACAAGCCATTCTTCCCAATTTAGAAACACTCAGCAGGACTGGGACAGATCTGGAGCTGATATAAAAAAGGACCATTTCACTGAAGCTGTGCCCGTTTACAAGAGCTGCAAATGTGGTCCAGACCCTCAATTAACAGCACTTCAGAGCAGGGATGTTCTGGAATCCCTTATCCATGTCCAGTAATCGAGTGCAGAGGGGCTGGGGCAGGTGGGGTGCATTTGTCTGCATGTGTAGGGGGTGGAAAACCATTAAAGCACTTTAAAATAACAACAGCATTTAATGTAAATAATGTAGAGTACTACTCAGTAAGCTGAACACCAAATAACTGCTCATAAATTGGGATCAATAAATCAGGAAATTAGAAAATGTGGAAAAATGTAAGAACATGAATATCATTTAAAGTAATCTTGTCCTTTTCTCCATTTTCCCTTAAACACTGGAAATTCCCATTTTTCACACAAGAGTTTTCCTTCTGCCCATGATCTTGAAGTCAACCTTCAAAGCAGCAAAACACTGTCAGGGAAACAGTAATTTTCCTCAGCATCAGCTTTTTTAAAATTTCATTATCTGCTCTCAAATTTCCACTAACTTGGAAATCAAGCTGCATTTTTACCTATTGATTTAGGAGAAATATTGCCTGGCTAACACTGAGTTGCAGCTTGCCCCAGAAGCAGCGATGTGAGGGGACCATCTACGATCTAGGCAAGTTTAATTTGCATAAATTGCACTAAACAATGCAATTAAAGGTATCACCATTTAGATCTTAGTACACCTCCCCCTCACTACTTAAAACAGCCAACTTCTTCCCCTTCAAATCCATGAAAACAAAGTAGTTCATTTGATGGCCTATTAAAGAATCCTTTAACAAGCCAAATTCCCATTTTGTCCACTTTTCCTGGCTATCTGTGGATGATCAAATGGGATACTGACGTCATGGTTTTAAAAGAAGATTTTTCTTTCCACAGAACTTCAAAAGCAAGAGATGCTTTTTCAGTAAAAGCAAAATTTCACCAGCAAACGTTGTTCAGATTGAAGTCAGACAGAAACACCAACAGCACTGATGTGCTTTTAGTTCCCTCCCTCCCTTCCCCAGTAAATCCACGCCTGCCACATCCTCACTGGATTTATGGGACTTGTATTTTAAGCTTTTGAAACATCACACACAGGATCTGGAAACTGCTACGTTTCACATAAACTGGACAGAAAAATATTTTGAACCCAGTGTTAGATCATGTCTTCAGCGTTTTCATATTCCCAGCACTGTGCTGCCACAACTGCACCTCGCCCCCAGTTAAAGGAGCCCACCCAGGAAAGGGGATTTGTGCCACATCCAGATTTATTCTGGTATCCCTAAAGCCTTTGCTCAATTTCCAACAAAACCTAGACTTAGAAAATACGTGTTGAGCTCAGAGGTGGGAACTCCATCCCAAAAATGCCCTGTGTCGCTCAAAACAGATCTTTCTCGCAGACCTCAGTCTTGAAGCTCTTGGGGTTAAAGAGAAGATGTCTGAGCTATTCCAGGCCACTCGTTTCACATCTTTTCCCTGAAAAGATGGATCCTTTATGGAAGAGAAGACGACAGAGAACATTTGCAAACCAGTTGCCAGCTCTGCACCACAAGGAATGGGAATCAAAGAAAAGCAAATATTGTCCAATATGAGTTGGAAAAATGAGTTTGCAACTGTCCCGGACATTTGACTTTTGTCCTGTACTGTTCTGAACTTAAAAGAGGGGAATTCTACTTTAAACTCAGCCTTTAGCAGTGTATTCTTCTTTCTCACCTGGATGTTCACGTCTTGCTACTCTGAAGTGGGATAAGTCCTTGTCTACAAAACACAAGATTTTTATCTTTTCACCTCTGGAAATCATGGCTAAAAAAAAACCTGTGACAGTTTTCCTTGCTTGTTCTAAACAGAAATACAATTTTAATTATTTCAGCTCCACCTTTACGGGCTGGAATTGGAAGCTTCCAGACATCTGGTACTAACTTGCTGAAGCAGATGGTATCTATTGCCAGACCGTCCTCCACCCCCACCCCAAATTTCATGCTGGTCATGTTTGTGCTTGATGGTCTGTGACAGGGTCTGCTCTTGGCTGTAGGGTTTGCCCTGAATCCCCTAAATTAACAGGACTCTAAGGCAAGAGTTAAAGCTGACACTAAAGCCTGGTTTAGGGAGACTCTTTTCAGGAAACTGAGACAAGGGAATTACAACACAAACTGAAAGTTAAACACTTGCTTAAGTGCCTTCCTGATTTAGGGTTATCCTGGAAGGATATCCTGGATAAGGCTCTGAACAACCTGGGATACTGGAAGGTGTCCCTGCACATGGCATGGGGTGGAATGAGATGATCCCTTCCAACCCACATCATTCCATGGTTCCATGATTCTATAGAAGGACTTATTTGTAGCCACAGAGCAGGTTATCTTACACTTCCTGGCATCCTGAGTCAAGACTAGCATTTGTTGATCCAGCTTTAGCAGTACAGGTTTTTGGGACTGGTTTCCATTCCCTGATGCCTCCAAAGTGTTACACAAGAACAATGACAGTAGTGAGAAGTAGCAATACTTGAGACAGGAGATGTAAATTCCCCTGTGATGCTCAGGACAGATTAAAATATCAAGATAGGAACAAATCACTGTACAAAACCAGCCAGAGCTGAATGTGCCAGTGCTACCCCACGCAGGGGGAGATAGATAAGCTCTGGAGCCTGCTCTTCCTGCACACATTTGGAGAGTTATGTAAATACATCAAAGGATTGGGGAATCACATACAGATCTAGAGCTAACCAGATGTGGTTGCATTGTTCTTTCTTTTCTATAAATGTACCAAGAGGATCAAGCTCTTTAATGGACACATATAATTCCAAATTACTGAGAAGCTGAATGTCCCCTTTATATGGGGGCTGTACACAAATCTCTCTCATGCATTTTCTCACCTCGCAGATGGGAATTTAGGTGCATTTTTGGTAACTTGGCATGGTGTGCTCACCTGAAAACCCCAGCAGGTTCCTCTTGATGTGTTCTAAACCCTGTACCAAAGAGCTGTGATAAAGCATGACTGGGCAGTGAGCAAGGCTGACACAAAAGAGCTCCAGGCCAAACTCCAGCAACGCGACACCCACGTGGAGCAGAGCAGGGCTGCAGCAAACAGAAACATGGCCTGTGCTGCTCTCTGCCAGGAATGAACGTCACCCAAATCACAAATAACAGAGTCACTGAGGCTGGAAAAGCCCTGCAAGGTCATTGAGGCCAAGCTGTGCCTGATGCCCACCTTGTCCCCAGCCCAGAGCACTGAGTGCCACCTCCAGGCCTTCCTGGGACCCCTCCAGGGATGGGCACTCCAAACCTTCCTGGGCAGCCCCTTGCAATGCCTGACAACCCTTTCAAGAAGAAATTCCTTCCTGATGTCCAACCTGACCCTCCTCTGGAGCAGCTTGAAGCTGTTTCCTCATGTCCTGTCCCTATTCCCTGGGAGCAGAGCCTGACCCCGCTCTGGCTGCACCCTCCTGTCAGAGTTGTAGAGGCTCCCCTGAGCCTCCTTTTCTCCAGGCTGAAAGTACTTATCTGCACAGGGGAAAATATTCAGAATACAGGCACAGTTGTAGCCAATCTGGGTAATGAAGGGCTTTTTAATCAACAGCAAACAAGGTGCCAGAATTGCTGGGCCTGATTCCTGGTGCACTGAAAGCAAGGACAATATTAAATGGTGATCTAAGCACAGGCTGCCTGGGAGACACAGCTCTGCTTGCAGGACAGTGGCTCTCTCCAAGGAATCTTGTGTCCCTGCTGCCTGAGATGTGAGTGCCAGACACAAGAACAGCTCTGAGTGGCACTGACAGAATAATCAAACACAAAGGGCTTGAGGAAAGCTCCCCTTTCCTGTGACAGGCACCCACCACCAGGACTGGCACACATACACACACACACAAGGGTGCACACTCGGGTGTGATGAATAACCACAGTGGCATCACACCAAATTTCTACCAGCATGACTTGGGATGTTTACCATTACTCACAGGAGGTGAATCCCTGAGCAGCTATGCAGAATATCCCAAATCAGTGCCAGCAGGACTTTCAGACCCCCTCACACTGTCATGCAACTGAACTGGTCATGTATTTTAAAAGAACTGATGTTTTTCAGCTGTTGGAAAACTTTTGAGATGTCCCTTGCTGGATTGTTTGTTCAGGAAATCTCTTTTTTTCATGCCTGGGTCCCACCAGCACTGGTCAGACTGTGTACCAGAGAGAAAGGCTGGGATATTCAAAAGGCAGAGCAGTATAAACCTGCTCTCAGTGGTGTGCAGAGACACCAAAAGCTTCTCTTGCTGCAGGTTAGAGCTGCACTTCTTTGGTAGATAAATACACTACCTGTGATTTTTAGCCTCTCTGGACACCTAAAATAATTCCAGTTATGGTGAGAGCCCTTATATAGTGATTTTAAGCTGAATTTAGGCTTGCTGCACTTTAGAAGCAGCCTACAGGTCCAAGGATCCACTAAGAGAAAACCAGAGTGCAGTTATTCCCCTGTGCTGCTGCTTTATTCATACCATAGGGCTTTACTGAAATTATTACATCGTTATTAATTTATTTAAATAAAGTCCTTTAACAGGAGTAACAAGATAAGAGGTGAAATCCTCATTCACTGGAATAAATTGTTTGAACCAGCACAGAAATTTACCCACCCTGCTTTCATTGATGTGGGCAAAACTCAGGAGCAGAAGATCCTTACAAGCCTGCAATTTGGGAACTGCTAAGCAAACAAAGTAACTTTCCTGCCCAGCATGGCACTGTAAGTTTTATTCCTTCTCTAATATTTCCAGATTTAGAAGAAGGTGTTGCAGCTCCTGCTGGCACCTGGGGTTGCCAAGAAGCAGAGGGGAGCCCCAGGAGGGGCTGAGGCAGCCCCAGCCCCTCTGTGCCCTGCATTTCTGGGGGAAAAAGGCTCAAACATCAAAACCCAGCAGTGTTCAGTGAAGAAAGGCCTCAGAAATGTTTATAATTCCTATTTGTAAAGCAGGTAAGTGTAAAACACCACAACTCTCGCACTGGAAGGGAGCTATAATGCAGCAGAACTGCACGACTTGAGCTCAAAGCTTTTATGTTTAACTTATGGTTGGGTATAACCACTTTAATTTTGGGATTTTTTTCTTCTTTCACTGTATCCAGTGTTTTAACAGCCTGAACAATAAAACCTTGAGGAAGGATCTGCACCCTCAAGAAATGCTAGTGCCAAGGCTGTTCATGTGCAGTCGGTATTTGCCATCAGGGTAAGATTTGATTGCAGGTGAATACCATGAATAAAACAACAGTAAAGGACAAGAAATCCAAAATAGGAAAAGATGTGTCAAGCCCGGAGGTTTCTCCAACTTTCCATTCTCAGTGCTAACTTTCTGTACTCACCCTGACCTTGAAGGACAGAACCCACTGGCTGTGTAATGCCCTGTCTGATGTGCTTAGTTCTTCAGGAGCATTTTAAATAGAAGTATAATAATTTTCATTGATAATTGATTATCAATAATAATAATCACTGATAATTTTCAAATGGCAACTCTTGATAGTTTGGACGGGGGATTTTTTTATAATATGGCATTATTTGTTTAAAAAAATCAGTGGGAGAAATAAAAGCTGAGTGGGGCTGGTTGATCAATGGGGTTGATCTCAATTCTGGCAGCAAAAAAAAACTGACAGATTTTTCACCTTCAAGAAACACCTCCAGAAGTTAATCATAGAATGGTTTGAGCTGGAAGAGACCCTAAACATCATCCCATTCCACACCCTGCCATGGGTAGGGACACTTTCCACTGTCCCAGGCTGCTCCAAGCCCCAATGTCCAGCCTGGCCTTGGATGATTCTAGGTGCAGCCACAGCTTCTCTGGGCACCCTGTTCCAGGGCCCCTCCACCCTCCCAAGGAACAATTTCTTCCTGATATCCAATCCAACCTCGTTCTCTGGCAGTGGGAAGCCATTCCCCCTTGTCCTGTCCCTCAGTGCCCTTGTGAAAAGTCCCTCTCCAGCTCTCTTGGAGCTCCTTTAGGCACTGGAGGGGGCTCTGAAGTCTCCCTGGAGTCTTCTGTTCTCCAGGCCCAACTGTCCAAGTGTGTCCTCACAGGAGAGGTGCTAAATCTCCTTTTTCTTTATTTTTTCTTGTTTAAAACAGTTTTTACAATTTTTTTCTGGAAATAAGGAAAACTTCCCCACCCAGCCCTGCTCTTGAAAAGCCTCTCGAAGATTTGGTCTTAAGGCCAAGTTCTCTCCCTCACACAAGGTTAACACTATTTGTCACTCAGGTGAAGAATACTGCTCTAACTGGCAGCAAATCCTCTTTCTGATGGGATTCCCTTCCAGCAGCACCAGCTGGAATGTCTTGGTGCCCCTGGAGACCTCAGGACAAGGCAGGAGGGAGCAGCCCCAGCTCCGGGCTGCAGGTAAGACCCTGCTGAAGCAGCCGTGGGTTCAAGCTGACCATGACACCACAACTGGAGTATCACCCTAAGCAAGTCAATAACTGAGGGACAAGCCACTGTCATCACCCATTTGGGAAGCACAGATGGCCAGAGTTTAGCTGGCTCTGGAATAACAGCAGCACTCCATGTCCATGTGGAAGGGGAAAACTACCAAGGGAATGTCTTGGAAGGGACAGAAAAGGATGGAGCAATCTGAGAACATGTCTCTGCCATCTGTGTCTGTGTCTGTCCCTCCTGGAGTTCATCAACACTAAACATGGATTTTCTCCTGAGTACATTTTTCTTGGAAGGGTCAGTTCTCCTACAGAAATTCCCCCTCCTCTCCTTTGAACGCGGAGCTGATGGAGAAGGCACAATTCTGTGCTACCACCCAAAAGTGTCTGTGCAGCTACTGCTTATCTCACATTCCAGCCCATCATCTCAGGGGAGGATACGGCCCTAAATTAGCTCATTTACAGTAGGAACTTTAAACTACAGCCAAAAATATTTGGTTTTATTAGTACTCCCTATATAGTACGCCTCTGACCAATAACTTGTTTTATTTATTTTTCTGGCGAATTACCATGTTCTTATTCAAAGCCATAATGAGGATTATATATCAATGTGGAATGCAGAGCAGCCATTCCTGAAACTCCCAACTACATATAAAAGAATTTGGAATTCCCCAAACACTATCTCTTCAGGCCAGACCACTTACAAATGTGGTTAACATGAATGAAGTAATATCTTCGGAAAGGAAGGAGACTTTTGAGTCACGTCTGACACATTTAACTGCACCAACCACTTTCCAGAGCTCAAGATTTTGACTGTGTGTCTTAATACCAGGCAGGGGTGTTTGACAATGATTACTCCCTGATGCTTATCCTGTTGCAGGATACTTGGACACACATGGGATACCAAAAGGAGAGCTAAGGCAGGAATTCAAGACTTTGTGCCCACCAAGTGCAAAACCACAGAGGTCACCAGTGAAGTTCTGAGATCCAGTCAAATTTGCTGCCTTTCTGTCCCAAGCTAGAGCTGCTCTAAATATTTAAATATTCAAACTCAGATCAAGTCCCAGCTTAGCTGAAAGTGTGCACCATCAGAGAAACCACCACATTATTCCTGACTGCAGGTTGTAATTATGGACCTTAATTCTCTACAGAAATACAACTTTCCAAAGAAAAATATCATGTTGTGGAAAAGCAGGATGACATCAGGAGAGATATATAGTGACAATGAGTAGTTTTTAATTTACATTCATCCCACTGGTTAGAGCCTAAGCCTGTTTCAAACATTTTAACTGGTGCTGCACTTAAAATTACATCTGGGGAAAGATACACAAACTGTTTGAAAAATGATGAATGACTAATTATCTCAAGGCTGAAGTGACAAGGTAAGGAAAATGCATACCTTCTTTTGAAAGATAAAAGCAAACAAAAGTGTTTTAGAAAGTGAAACTACAAGATCCAACTCAATAATAACAAATGACATATAGAATCATGGAAGCACAGAATGGCTGGGGTTGGAAGGGATCTGAAAAATCATCTGTTTCCAACTCCCTCCATGGCAGGGACACCTCCCACTGTGCCAGGCTGCTCCAAGCCCCAATGTCCAACCTGGCCTTGGGCACTGCCAGGGATTCAGGGGCAGCCACAGCTGCTCTGGGCACCCTGTGCCAGGGCCTGCCCTCCCTGCCAGGGAACAATTCCCACTTCCCAACATCCCATCCAGCCCTGCCCTCTGCCACTGGGAAGCCATTCCCTGCCTCCTGGCCCTGCAGCCCTTGCAAATTGTCTCTCTCCATGGTTCCTGTGGGCTCCTTCAGGCCCTGCAAAGCCACCCTGAGCTCAGTCCAGAGCTTCTCCTCTCCAGGCTCAACAATCGCAGCTCTGGCAGCCTTTCCTCCCAGCAGAGCTGCTCCATCCCTCTGCTCATCCTGCTGCCTCCTCTGGACTCTCTCCAGCAGCTCCACATCCTCCCTGTGCTGGGCCCCAGGGCTGGGGCAGCTCTGCAGGTGGAGTCTCACATCACCATCCCATGGTGGGTGTTACCAGCTCCTTCAACCTTCCTTGACTTGTGCCTCTTAGACTTCATGGGCATTTTTTCAGGAAAGATTGCTGGATTGGACAATGCAGGCAGTCTCTACTCACTTCTGATTCCTGAGTTTTCCAGACCTGGAAGGTTCCTCTGTGAACCTGAAGCACAGATGATGTACAGAAGACTGGACTAGATCCTCTATCTGCCCTCTAGCTGTCAGATACCTCTGCCTCTAGTTTTAATTTTGTTCACAGAAGATCTGTTTCTAATAGTCCTGTGGAAAATGGGAGTACAGAATTAGGACAACTTTTGCAGCACACACAGGAATTCATAATTTCAACCACATTTAAGCATGGAATACAAATTAACTGCATAGACTTAATAAGCAAACAGTAGTAATTATAAAAAGTCATAAATAATTGTGTGAACACCTCACAGCTTTTTCAAGGATAACTACTTGATTAAATTTGCATAATCAGACATTACATACACCATGCACTTCCAATAATTGCTGAGTACATTAGACCTGGATATTATTTACTGCAGATTATCCAGCAGTTCTGTCAAACCCAGAAGAGTCCTGAATTGTCACAATGAAAAGCAGTATCTACAAACTGGAGAATCATCAATTCATTTTAGGGAGGTCTAAAGTGTAATGACAGCTTAGAAATACATGAGTAAGAAAAAAAAATAGTTAACATTTTCTCTGCTTTCAATAAATTTCTTCAGTTGTCATTTTCAAGAAACGTATATGTTGTTCAGGAACAGAATGTACTGGCACTGAATCTGTTGCATGCAAGCACTCACTTTTGGGGATGCAACAAATGTTTCTGTAATCTGCCCTGGAAAGTTGTCCTCCTTTTTCTCCCTCCAGGTTTCTGGGGATGCTTCTCATTCTAATGAGGAAAATCACTGTTTTAATGAGATTTTTTTTTTTCCTGTGCTTATGGAGTTGCTTTTGTTGGTTCAGGGGGCTGCGAAGAGCAGAGGGAGCTGCCTGTCCTGGGGGAGTCACCCATGAGGCAGCTCCAGTGAACACCTTGGAATTTATCCCAAGAAAAGCCCATTTCTGGAAGTGTTCAAGGCCAGGGGCTTGGAGAAACCTGGTCTATAAAAAGTGTCCCTGCCAGGGGCAGGGGGGTTAGAAGAGGATGATCTTTAAGGTCCCTTCCAACCCACACCCTTCCATGATTCCATGATGAACTGATGTAGTTTCCCAGCCTCTACCTGCACATCCCAGCAACGACCTGAAAGAAAAGAAATTAAGCTGGACCCAAGGTACTCCAGGGAGTGTGAAAAGTGAAAAAAAAATGTGGAAACTTTCCCAAAAAGAAGACTGGCTTAGCTAAGGACACTCAGTGAAAGTGAAACAACAATCGACTGAGGTGTCTTGCTGCACAGCTTAGCTTCCAAAGGCATTTGTGGCACCTGCCTCCCTTCTCCAGGCATGTCTGGGTGTTCCCTGCCCTGGCAGAAGGATGAAGGTACTTTGTGGGATATCAGGAGGGATGGACGAGTCCTCTGTGAAAGGACAAACAAAACAGAAGCGTGGAAGGTCCTTCACAATCCCCTGCAGGGTTTTTCTGTTGTTTTGAAACTCCACCCTCAGGATGACAAAGGGGCTTCAGAGGCAACATTAACATAAACAACGTAACTGGCAACACCATTTCTTTCCTTAAAGTATTCTTAAGACAAAGTATAAATACTTGCGGTGATCCTTCTGCATATTAGTAAATACAGCCAGCTTCCAGTGGAAATAATCATCTGACTGCAGAACAAAACTAAACACTCTTTGAAGTTCTTCAGACCAATCATCCTTTCTGTTACTAAATGCTTTTTTACTCCTTTTGTACATCTTTGGCATAAAATCCTTTTTTTTTTTCTTTTAAATTTCTCTTTTTACTTGTGGCACTTTCAGTTCAGATGTTGGAAAGCAAAAGAAAAAAAAAAACACCAAACCCAGAACAGCTGTATAAACACAAGGTATTTAAGAAATAAGTGACTTCCATTAAGTGTTGACCTGGATTGCAAAAACTGTTCAAATATACAGATCAGAAAGACTGGCACCTCCATTGCAGTTTGAATCCCACTTTATCAATAAAAAACGTTAATGCATTACAAAAATAGAAATATGCCACATCCTTAGGAAAAAAAAGTACCTTGGAAGGATATAAGTCATCTCCAATAATGCTTTGATTTGTGACCTTCACAGCTTTGTTTTCGTTTTTTATTTCAAATGCATCTGAAGAATGTCTATAAATAACTAATACTGACTGAATGCATAATTTTAGGCTCATTTTTTCAGCATCTGGATTTTGAAGTACTTTGCTAGATGAAACATGGACCTGTCATCTGTGAAACTGTAAAGTCCAGTGTTTAGAAAAATAATATTTTAAGGATCTAAATATATTTGCTAATAGTGAGTTTAAAGCAGTAGTATTAAATTTATAATACATTACTGAACCTGCAAAGCAAGTTTTTAAGTAAAAATGCAAGTTTGAGTTAGAAATTCAAAGAAACAAATTTCAGATGGAAAAAACCCCTCATTATTTCTATATATATGGCAAGGGAAATGCCTGTATTTTTCCTCATATACTAAAAACAGAAGGAAGAGGAATGTATTTAGTTCACCAAACCTGAATTCTCAGCAGGCAAAAAAACTGCAGCAAAAGCAGCACAGAGGGTTTTGCATGTGGGTAAGAAAAAAGAAATATTAACAATTATTATGTATTTTATTTCCAGCTGGAGGAGAAAACTAATTCCAGAGTTAAGGCAGGTTTCAATCTCCCTTTTCCAGCAGAACCTGGAAAGGCCCCAGCATAGAAAGGAGATAGAGATGCAATCACTTTAGAAGCACTTCCCCCAAAACAAATGGGAATAGTTTTAAGGTCTAAAGACTTGGAATCATCAGAATCCCAGGATGATTTGCGTTTGGAGGTCCTTAAAACTCATCCAGTGCCATCCCTGCCATGGGCAGGGACACCTTCCACTGTCCCAGGCTGCTCCAAGCCCCATCCAACCTGACCTTGGACCATTCCAAGAATGGAATATCCACAGCTTCTGCAACTTCTCTGAGCAAGAATGAACAGAACTTTGCAAGGACAAGGCTGCCGTTTCCTTCTTGCTTAGCTTGAATTCAAAATCAGGGTTTAATGGAACAAATACTTATGGTCCAGACTCTCCGTATATGTAATAGGAAGCTCGGGAATGGGATACAGGAGGGTTTTCTTAAGCAGTGGGGCCTTTTATATTTAGTGATTCTGTAATTAGTTGTTTTTATTGACATACGGCCTACAGATGGGCTGATGTAGTGCTGCAGAAACAGGGCCAGAGTTTATGATCTTGCTCCATTTATTGTCATGCCTTCCACGAGGGCTCACAAAAACACCCAGCGAGCACAGGGCTCCATCCCATTGCTGTCAAAGAGCAAAACTAGCACAGATTTCAGCCATGCAGGGTCAAACTCCAACCACTACACGGGCACACATGTGTTTCACCTGCTTCTGAAGGGATTCATGCCTCGAAGGAAGTGGCAACTCCTCCAGCAGGGAATTCTGCTGCAGAAAATCTCTAATTCCCAGGACTGGTAGAAATAGAGGGATGTTTTAGAAGCAGGAATAATTCCAATTGTTTCTTTAGCAGGGGAAACCCAAATAATGCCTTGCCCCATGAAACTGGTGTGTTTGGGGTGGCATTTGAGGGCTGTGACTTTGCATGAGAATTTTGCCACAGGAATTTAACACACTGCTGGCCATCCACCCTTTCTTTTGGTCCAGCCATAGATTGGATACCTTATCACAACAGACCCAACCTGAAATTGTTCAGATTTTTCCACTACTTTTATAATCAACATTTTTCCTTTGTTCTCTCCATCCAAAGCAACAGATCCCATCTCAAATTCTCCTGCTAAAAAATTATGAGACATAGACACATAATAATGTTGAGACTTTATGGTGGTTCTAAACCTGACTGCAGAATCTGAGTTTAGAATAAATTTTTATGTACTTCCATACATTTTTTTGTTGTGTTTCAACTCCTCTTCTCCAAAGATGCAACTGTAAGCAAGATCAATCAGTATGTTTTAATACTACAAACAATTCCCATTCTGTATTCCTGTTGCTCTCCCTTGGATATTTCCCCAGCTCCCACTATACCTAGGAAGGACATTTCCGCTGTTCCCATTATTACCTAGAAACTGCTCACTTTTTTTTTTCCTTTTCACTTTTGATGTCTAAAACATTCTTAATTTCCAGGTCTCACTCCCATCCTTATACTTGAGAAGAGCTGAAAAATGTTCCACCCAAGAATTATTCATCCTGTTTTTTATTCCAAAATCCTCTTGACCCTTCTGTGCTCACTCTGACCAGTTCCAACACCAATCTCCAGTACTGATGGCAACATGAGCACATGGCTTTTGTATCAGCTGCAGAGATGCTGTCAGTGGAGGTGGCGTGTCCAGTGGGACTCCAAAGACTCCTTGGCCTCAGATTTCCCAAATGGTGAAGTCCACACTCACCATGGAGATCTAGCAAAGGAAAACCAATCTAGATGGCAGGGGACTGCCAAAACAGCTGTGGTGTTCAACTGTGAGCCTTTAAACTGCTTTGTGCTTGACAGGAACTTACAATGTGGGACAAGTTTGATATCTGCTTCTATTTTCTTCATTCAACCCTCATCACATCATTTCTACTCCTTACCAATGTAAACTTCCCACCACGGGATGGTGATGTGAGACCCCACCTGCAGAGCTGCCCCAGCTCTGGATCCCAGCACAGGGAGGATGTGGAGCTGCTGGAGAGAGTCCAGAGGAGGCAGCAGGATGAGCAGAGGGATGGAGCAGCTCTGCTGGGAGGAAAGGCTGCCAGAGCTGGGATTGTTGAGCCTGGAGAGGAGAAGCTCTGGGCTGA
>VZRF01002850.1:89959-113295 GCA_013396875.1 Vireo altiloquus | reverse complement strand
TCTCTTCCAACCCAAACCATTCCATGATTCTATGATGATTCTGTGAATTACACCACTGCTCTGGCCATGTGTTCCAGTTGTGATCACCCTTAGAGCAATCTGGATTTTACTCTTGTTCCTAGTCACAGTTTCCACTGTTGCAAGTTAAACTGCAACCCTTTGGACTTTCCTACACTCCTCAGACAAGTGTAGCTCTGTCTTCTCTGCACCTTCCCATTACATAGCCAAAGATGGTAATAACAGCAAATTTTTTTTTGTCTATTCTGCAAACTTTGGACTTTTTATATTCATGCTTTTTACGTCCTTGCTCAGTGCTACACCAGCTAGCACCTGACTGTTGAAGCATTTCAGTTCAGCTAAAATAGAGATTTAATGTCCATCTCTGTGGGTACGTCTGTATGTGTGTGTTGTTACAAGTGAAGGCATTATTTCAAGAGTACATGAACCTTAAAATATTACCTTAAAATAGGCAATTAAGCTATGTTCCACTTTTGAGGGCCAAACAGGCATTATAGGTATCTGACTTAATGTTAAATACCTTTCTGCCATCCACCAGTGCATTAAAAACTAACTGGCATGTGGCCATGGTGGCCTCAAATTCTTCAAACCACTGACTTTGCATATCAGAACTAATGTATGATCACAGCTTTAACAGGATTCAAAGCTCTGGTGCAGCTCTAAAACTTCATTTTGGGTTCCCTGAAGTTATTAACCACTAGAAAAACTTGGTATTAAAGACCTTTAATTAGGCATGTTAGCATGGAGATTAAGATTAATGTTCTCTGTAATATCAGTCTTCCTGTTCCTTAAACTAATGTACCCGTAAAAGAAGAGAATGAGTAAAGCAAGCTACAAATTGAAAGAATTTAACTGAGTGATGCAAAATATTCCTTTTAAATGCAGATCCGATTTCTTCCACTTCTTTATGTTCCAGGTGTGTGTAAATGTCAATAGCCAATCTCTAATAGCAGCGACCTTGTATTTTCAGTAGAAATAAAAAGGTAAATTACTGTCCTCACCACCCCCAGCTTTGACTTGTCTTTGTGCCAATGAAATAGAGTTGGGATGACAAGAACAAATCGATATTGTCACTTCCACTCACTGTCTGATGCTTGCAGTTGCAATGTGGCATAATTTTATAATGAAGCAGCAACTTGGAAGTTGACTTTTAGAGTGTTTGCCGGATGGGTTGTGTATAATTCACGCTCTTCATCTTCAAGCAACTCACACCTTGCAGAGGAACTCCTTGAGCAGGTAACTGACCCAGTCTCGGATATTAAAGGTCCTCCATTAACTCCATTTTGCTTCAAGTAGCTGCTCCCAGCATCCTTTTCCCCCTCTCCTCGCAAAAAAGCAGGAGGACCCTGATGCCTTAGGTTTGAACTTTTCTCTGTTCCCAGCCCTGCAGTGCCCAGTGGAACTCTGCAGCTCCCTGGAGCTCGTTCAGTGCTGTTCTCTCATGCTCACACTGACATAACAAAGCCTCTCCAGCTCGCTCTCCAAGGACACCCAGACCCTCCTGGGCCCAACAACTGCAAACCTTCATCTTGGGGACAGGGGGGCAAGCTTGGGCAAATTCCATCCTTGCCTGGCTTCTGCTTGGGCAATTGATGCTGATATCAAAGTGGGAAGAACTCGGGAGCTGATATTGTCCATTTTGGGATGCACTGAGGCAGGAGCCTCTGGAGGCCAGAGTGTGACCTCTGAAGGCCTTTCCAATCAATCCCTCCTTTATTCCTTTATTCCTGTCTGCTCTCTGTTTCTAAGTAGCCATTTAAGGCATCAACACGAGGGTGTTTCCTGAAGTGCACAAAGCACAACTACTTGACAACTTTCATCCCACTTTTGAGGCCTGTAGGACAGCTGGGGACCCACAAAAATCCCCCCTCAGGGAGACCATGTTCACCATCGATGGAAAAATAACATGCTCCAAATATCTTCCCTTTTCCAGTGGCTACAGAGGGAGTTTAATGGAGACAAAACACCCTTCAGAGCAGTTCTGCTTAGCTGGGAGTAAGCAGGGCATGTAGTCAGGGGGTAAGGAACAATTAAGGCCTCGTTTATATTTGTGAAACAATTAGTCATTAATTAGGCTGGTTTCACATTTGGAAAAGGGGAATAGCTTTAATTAGAGTGGAATTACATCCCTCTGACAGACTTCAGAGGGAACTCTAATGGCAGGATGCAAACTATAAAGTCTGCCAGGCTTTTACAGCATTTAATGGCTTATGGAGCATATTGGAAGTATACAGTCCTTTCAGAGTGTATAACAACCATCTGCCACAAAACCCCACGTGCCTGCCAGGATCACAGCTACTCAGTGGAGGGAGAAAAAGAATCTTAAAACAGTAACTAAATCCCCAGCTTGGATCAAGCATCTTCATAGCTGCATTTGGGCAGCTTCCCTCCCTAATCTAGGAACTTCTTCTCTTCCCATGGAATTCTTGCCACAGAATATAAAGAAAAATTGAAGTAGCATTTAAGGAGATAAATATTTAATGTATAGCTACAAAGTACACTTTCTCTTCTCCAGTCATGATGTTAACTAGAGGAAGGATCTGCACATGAACTTTCAGTCCTAAATAAGTAAAGTTAATTTAATTCACAAATTTTGATGCCTTCTGTTCCTCACACTGGGGCAGAAAATGGGTACTGGCCTCAAAAGAAAAGTTTATTGGGAGCTGCAATTGTTCTACAGCTTAGTGTGCATTGCCTTAGCTTAAAACCCCTTCCAAGGGGAAAAACAGCAAATCTTCCACTCCAAGATGTGGGATGACTCCTGTAGAGTCCAAGAAATTCTTTCTGGAGTTTGGCTTTGAGGCAGGACAATCCAATCAAAGATATTTACCTAAAAAAATACAAGCACACTTCCATCCTCTGAAATCAAAATGAGCAAGACAGAATCAGATCATGTTAAAATCCTAGCAGGGACTAGAATGGATGAATCCTACTTCCCAGGTATTTCCACCATGGAGCTACAGACTTTTCCACCCTATGACTAAAGGTTTTATTAAAAAAAAAAACCCCAAACTACTACTCTAAATGTTTTAAAGCACAATTACAGACACCCTAAGTGTCTGTGAAACAAATGAAAGGGATTTAAAAATAATAATTTGGGCTTAGCAGCAAGGACTCCTCACAAAGAATTTCCTACACTTGTAAATACTCCCCCTTCTCAACTATGGAAAAATAGGACACTTGTGGTGACTGAGTGCCAAAGTATTTAGAAAGACAGGTTTAATGCAAGACCTTGAGTACTATAATGTTGTTGGAAACTAGCACAGGTGATGCCCCACCAGCCAAAAAATTTCCTGCACTCACTCATACAAATTAACAGGTAAACTGTACACCAACCACGCATAGATGTTGTTTTCCATAATCACTAGGAAAAAATATCGCTCTGGGAGTAATTCCATAGGCAGATTCCCTGCTCATCTAATTCCCTCAGGACACAGGCTGCCTCTAACACAGTCATCAGGTGAAAGGGAAATAAAAGAAAAAAGCAGAATATGTATGAGGGAATGTACAGGCAAGGACACAGTTTGTTTCCTAGATGTTGCTTTCCACAGGAAAAGCAGAATAAAACACTGGCTGTTATGTCAGAAGGTCAAGGAGGGTAAGTCATACCCTGCTTTGTGCCAGTTTTCACTTTACTGCACCCTTGGGAATAAAGTAAAAGCAGCATAAAGGTGTGGGTTGCCCAGGTTGCCCAAAGGTTGTTATGTCCATTATAGTCTTCTAAATCCTCTCTTTTCTTGGACTATTTTATGCCAGGCCCAGGTTAGTTTATTATTTTAACCCAAAGTATTTTTTCATCAGGTTTGGGTTTTTTTTGTATTGTCATTTCATTTTGCACTTTTATGGTACAATAACCTCAACTTTATCACCATCACCTGCATGTCTTGATGTACCACCTTTGTTTGCTTGTGGAAAATGAAACCACAGTGTATCATTTTGTTGAGAACACTCTATTACAGTCATTCAGTTATTGAGAATATTTTTAATTCTCTCTATTTTTCATTATTGTTGAAGGAAATAAAATAGAGGTGTTCTCTAATCAGCTTTAGTTTCCAAGAAAACAGTATCTACCAGTTATTTCACTCCAGTAGTGGTGAGATAGTGAGGAAAGACAAAGACAATATCAGTATTATACTGGTTTTTTTCAAGGTCGTGTTGGATGAGGCTCTGAGCAAAGTCACTTGGCGGCTCTGAGCAACCAAGGTGTCCCTGGCCTTGGCAGGGTGGCAGAACTGGATTATCTTTAAGGTCCTTCCAACCCAAACTTTTCCATGATTCCATGATTTACCAGCATGGCAGAGGCTCCATGAGGCACTGTCTGGAGGTGGCTCCCTTGTACACTGAGGTCCTGCATCGCCAAGATCTGTCTGGACAACTTCTCCATGGTACAAACCCAGAACGTTGTCACAAAGTCCAGACAAATTTATGTTAGGAGAGCAAATTTCCTCCCTTGAAATTCCTCTCCTCACATTTCCCTCTGCCCAAGACTTTATCTCTTCTGCTCGTCTTGGGGAAGCCACAGGCATGAAAAAAAAAGGGAAACTTTGTCAGGAGCAGGACTGGACTGTTAATCAGGAAAATAAATGAACCTATAAAACTCATATAACCTCACAGAATATGAATTAAAATTGGCCTGGTGGTGACAGTTTAATTCTAACCACTCTCTGCCAAAGTTTTTGCTCTGGGTATGAATACACAGGTTGTCCAAAAGAGCAGCAAATGCCCTTTCTTTCCTAATGCTGAGACACTTCTTTCAATGCACATAGTTCAAGATAAATCAGATGTTAAAGGAGATATTTATGATCTCCAGGACTCAATAAACTGCATTTACACTTACAGTACCTTGGCTCTTGGGGGCTGAAAGGACCGTAAGGCCTCATGTATAGTTGTATAAATAAATGAATATATGAAATTTAGTAACAGGAACTCTTCTGACTCATAGGAGTCTTTGGAAAAATCCCCGCTAATCTATTAATAATAAAGAATCTGTAATGCTAAAATTGCAAACTCCAGCACGTCCCCTGTTCTTAGCATACCAGAGAGACTTTTTTTCTGGTAACAGGAGCATATTCAAGACAGCACAAGCTTGACACAAGCCTTGTTCAAATTCTGAAGCCGGATACCTGGAATTAAGAGCATTGCTATGCAAGATATTGGATATTCAGCAAAATTCTCAGCCTGGTGTAAAAAGCAAATATTTTTAAATGAGATAAGTACAAAAGTGCCCAGTGCAATCAATCAGTGCAGAACACCCAGGGTTACTGGGACGAGTATCAAATTGTGTTCATTTCTTCCACGTCTTTATAAGAAGGGTCATTCTTAGATCCTTCATAACAGGGACATGGAACTGTTGCAGCACGTCCCAAGGAGGCCCTGAGGTTGATAACAGGGATGGAACACTTTCCCTATGGAGACAGGATGGGAACGTTGGTCCTTCCAAGCCTGGAGAGGAGAAGGTTGTGTGGAGACCTCACAGCACCTCACAGCACCTTGCAGTGCCTGAAAGGGCTACAAGGAATCCAGAGAGGGACAATTCATCAGGTACTGGGGTGACAGGACAAGGGGCAATGGGTTCCAACTAAAAGAGGGGAAATTTAGATTGGCTATGTGGAAGGACTTCCTCCCTGTGAGCGTGGGGAGGCCCTGGCACAGGGTGCCCAGAGCAGCTGTGGCTGCCCCTGGATCCCTGGCAGTGCCCAAGACCAGGTTGGACATTGGGGCTTGGAGCAGCCTGGCACAGTGGGAGGTGTCCCTGCCATGGCAGGGGGTTGGTATGAGATGGTCTGTAAGGTTCCTTCCAACCCAAACCATCCTACGATCCTACAGTTCTTGCTGCATCTAAATTAGAAATTTAGAGCACAACAAACATGCATTAAAGTCACTTGGATTACATTTCAAGGCTTCTTTTATAGGCACTGGTCTTGGGAGATCTGAAATTTTGATTATGAAGCACAATTCTGCTGATTCCTAAAGTCAACTACACCCAAGTAACTCAGCAGCATTTCACAGAGCTCTGTACCCCAAAAGGCTCTGCCTGTCACTCTTGCACTTAACTTCACAATAGAAAACATAGATTATTTCCTACTTTCTGCATGTTCCCCATCCTGATCATTGATGTGACCATTTCTCATATCTCCAGGTTCCTAAATTGGATAAATAATACAACTGAAAGCATGCATATAATATTTCATCAATCATTAAAGGCACAGTGCTGTGACTGGGAGGCCTGAATTCCTTTCTTCTATTCTTTGTTAGTCTTTGTGTATGTTTTATTTTTTATACAGTGCTTCAGGCACCACTCAACAAATGATAATCTTCCCACACTGAGCCACAGTACAGTAAACAAAGTGAGGTGGAGAAGATCCCTTTAGCAAGGAGACCACGATGGTTCCATTTTTAGCCTCATTCTTCAAGGAATGAGACTTGAGATAAGACGCTGTGTGCACAAAGGAGTGCTCCTTGACCTTCTTCCATCAGCTTGGGAATCATTGTATGTTTTTTCCCAACTTTCACAGGGTTTAGTAGACCTGAAAATACTGTATTCCATCAAGACTGAGGGGAGCAAACACCTGGCTGAAGCAAGGAAATAGAGTCGGTGCCCTACTGAGGGGGAAAATAAAAAGCAGCACATCAGAGAATCCACACAGGACAGCACTGCTGAAAGGGGCTGATTCCTTTTGCAGCTCACAAACTACAGATTGGGATCACTAAAAACCATGGATTTGCCCCTCTGAACAAAACCCTTTTAGTGCCCACAGTCCTGCCATCAGCAAGGACACTTCATACGGGACAAGTTCCTGCCACCCTCTGAGCACCACCATGTGCTGGGGCTGTCACCAGTTTACCTGGGCAAGGCAAGGACTTCAGCAGGACAAGAGGAAATGGCCTCAAGTTGTGCCAGGGAAGGTTTAGATTGGGTATTAGGGAATAAAATTCTCCACTGACAAGGTGGTCAGGCACTGGAACAGGATGGTGGAACGACCTTCCCTGGAAGTGTTCAGCAAGGTGTGTGGATGTGGCACTTGTGGACATGGTTTAGTGGTGCTGGGTTAGCAGCTGGACTTGATCTTAGAGGTCTTCTCCAACCTTAGTGATCCTGTGATTCTAAGGCTGATGGATCAACAAAGCTGGATCTCAAGGAAAGTGCTCGTCCAGCCTCTGTGTTACTTTAGTCTGAGATTATATTAATGGCTTCAAACTGAAAGGCAGCAGAGTGAGATTGGATATTAGGAAAAATTCTTCCCTGTGAAGGGGGTGAGGCCCTGGCACAGGGTGCCCAGAGCAGCTGTGGCTGCCCCTGGATCCCTGGCAGTGCCCAAGGCCAGGTTGGACATTGGGGCTTGGAGCAGCCTGGCACAGTGGAAGGTGTCCCTGCCATGGCAGGGGTGGCACTGGATGAGTTTTAAGATCCCTTCCAACCCAAACCATTCCATGATTCCATGAGAAGCAGCATTTGCTCCTTCAATGTGATGTCTCTTAGCAGTACTTTTCCCTTTTGCAAACACCTGTAAGATTATACACACCCAGTATCTTGAATTAATCCTCCTGCCACTGTACTCTGGAGATGGAAAGGTCCCTTCCCGACTGTCACACACCTTCCTGCTTTGACAGAGAGTTGTTAAAACATCACCAATTTATCCAGGCGGGAAATACAGGCAGTGCTTTGTGGAGGTACAAGATAGCCACAGGTGCCTCCACAGTATCCAAATCTGTGATTCAGCCACAAATCTTGTCAGGTTAACAATCAACAAATCTAGCAAAGAAACAAAAATGATTCTAAATTTCTCATAGTGTTTTAGGCTTCAGTTTTCCTCACAGATTCTTGAATCTATTTCAATCTCAGTGACAAAGGGATAGTCGAACACAAATATCCCTTTGTCCAAAGACCAAGGCACTTGCACCTTATTCACGTAATAAACCCACTTTTTGTGACAAATTTATCTATTAGTTGCCCTCTGTAAATCTTAGGAAGAACAACACCAAGCGAAGAGGTCATTTATACTCAGAGTAAAAGAGGAATTTTTAGTAAGACTGTATTTAAAATAAATGCTGTTCCATAAGAATGTGATTAGCAGAAGTTGCCCTCAAGAAAATCAGCACTGCAGCTAAATAATATATTTGTATTTGAACAAGAATGAAGGAATATTCAGATAACCTGAGACATTTTCAGCTTAAACAGGAATGCATTAACTCTATTAACACAGTGCTTCTAAAAAGAACTACATAAAAACTAATTTTAAACTTAATGTTTTAGTGGTGAAGTCAGAATAACGTTCCTTATCCACAGCATTTTCCAAGCTTTTCTCTCACAAACATTTTGACAGAAGAATAAATTGCAGATGTCTATTTTTCAACCCCAAAAAACTGCCCCAAAAACCCCAAAAAAAACCAATCCAGCAAAAAAACCTCCAACATTTGAGCTACTAAAAGGTAGAATATAGCCAGAGAGAATTATGACCAAATGCCAGATATTAAAAAGTTCTCCACATGTGGCACAGAAAGAAACAGCCAATTCACTCCAATTGTCTGCTTAACAGGTTGAGCCTCTCTCCAACTGGTAGCAATCAGGCAGGACACTAGAGCGGGCAGGAAATCTAAAATTAGGTTTTACTACCTATAATGGAGGATTTATGGGATAATTTAATTGGCAGTCTTGGGACTGAAACCATGGTGGGGGAACAAAAACATCTTTCTGGATATACTCCCTGAACCCTTCCTGTAGTGGGCTGAACAATAAAAGTACTGGGGAAATAACCTAGAGATGTAACATCCCCTTTCTAGTGCAAAGTAAGTGGTGCATGACAATGTTTGTGGGTGTGGAGGGGTTCAGCAGAGGTAAAAGGCAGTCATATATTGATGCAAACTGATTCTTCTTCTTTTTAGGAGACCTGAATTGCTTCTTGTAGCAAGATGTGCCCGTAAGGACACGAGGGATGATAAAGAGCCCCGGATAAACGGCAGGCTGGAAGTCAAGGCTGGAAGGGAATGAAAGCACAGCCCCAACACTTTATTGCCTGTGGCAGATTGAACCCAGCCCTGTCCTTGCCAGCCTGGGACAGCCATCCCCAAGATCTGCTGAGCCACTTGGCCTGCCCTGTGGCCCTTCTGTGCTGACACAAAACCTTTTAAAGCCAAACCTAAGGGACGCCAGAAGCACCTTCTTGCCTCTCTCTGCTCTCCAGGAGAGCTTTGGAAGGGTTAACTTCCATCCTGTGTCTGCTGAAAGGCTGTGCAGCCCAACAAGGGGCAACAGGATCCCCTGCTCCATCCTCAGGGGTGCTCCACCCATGTCAGAACTTGCTACTGATGCCTTTGCCTGGCTTATTGCATTTATTAGATGGGCTTGGGGGGTTCAGAGAGAGGAGCAAGGACGTGTCCCACTGTCACTGAGCGAGGGGGATGTGCTGCTGGCAGGTGAGTCCTGGTCACTTCACCATAAATTCCTCAAAAAACATGGATCCCCAACTCCATAGCTGACTGGGATGCAGGGAGCAGCCTGATGTCAGTATGAGGGAGCAACAGCCCTACCAAGCCCTTACAGAGCCCATCTCTTAACTCTGCAATGCCACCACCAAATCCGCTCACAAATTCACGATCCCCTGCTGAGATTCCTTTTCAGTTTGTTTTTCCCATTTCTCAAATCCAGCAGTTTAAGCATGGCTGTCACTCATCTCTACTCCCAACTCCTAGAGCCAAGGCCTACCCATTCCAAAGCTTTCCTGTAATGGGATCTCCACTGCAGACCTTTATGAAGACATTGTGGCATTTGACAAATGCCTTCAGCTTTAAAACACACTTCTATTCCTTAGTGGCAAGTTTGGAGAGGATGACAGAGGAATATGTTTAGTGTTATTACCTCTGGCTTACCACTGGCAGTGCCAAAAGGAAATGTAAACAATCAAGTCAGTATAACAGTCCTTAATTATTATTCTTAGAACAGCCCTGACATCAAGTTATAAGCCATCATAAATTAAAAAATGCATTCCCCTTTATTTCAGAAAGCAACACACAGGAAAAGCCTGAAAAAATTTCAAGGCTGCCTCAAGAACTTCTCTCTCAGCACATTTCAAACATGATTGGTGTGACATGAAAAAGTCCCAGAAACAAAGGAAAATCAACTCATTTCAAAAATCACCTTTTGGAAGAGCTCTGCTGATATCCACTAAGTCTACAGTGAAATCAGTCAAGCAATTTGGAAACCAGTCCATTGAGAAGACTGCAACAACTCCAGAAAAAGAAGTGCTTAAGTAAATCCAAGTGTGGCAGTTTCAAGATTGGGCTCAGGCGTTTTTTTTTACTAACATCAATCATCCTTTGTTTCTTGCTTCTTATACGGTTCCCTTAATCTTTTATTCTGGTAATGTGAACAAGAAAAGCCCCACTGCCATCAACAGGTAAAAGTTTTTAAGTTTTTGTAGTTTTTAAGCCACTCCTGCTCCTCCACTAAAGGGACCACCACACCCCCTGACAAAGACATTCAAGCCACTGCTATCTCTAGGATGCTGCTGAAATGTCAAATCAGGATCTTTCCATGATCCTGAAAATTGTCCTTTCTGATAGATCAATTTACTTTCTATTTCAAATTATATTTGACCTTTACTTTATATTTGAAATGTTTCTTCCACAAATTTCCCTTTTTATTTTCCCCTGGCTTACATTTTCTTCCTTTGGGGATAACATAATTACATTGACATAAAGAAGAAAACCTTTGTGTCTTAAATATTGCCTCTCTGTTGCCTGAACTTAAAATATGTGAAAAGTTTATAGACCTTGACAGATTCAGGGTGTGGTACAACACACTCCCCTTCATGCAGCGCAGCCTCCATCTGCGATTAAGTTGCCTTTTCATGGAAATACTATTCAGAGAGCATTTCCATAAAAATTCACCCTGGCACAGCTCTGTTTCTCTTGTCGTTCGCCCAGCTGTGTTCCTGCCTTGATTGAGTTCTCATTTTGAATAAGGCACAACAGTCATTTTCATGGGGGGAGCTGGGGAAACTTTCCATCTTTTACGTAAGAGCAAGCCCTGTGGTCGATGCAGCAGGCCTGCAAGAAGCATCAGTAAAACCCAGGGCAGTTGGATTTACAACCAGAGATAGTCTGAGAACACATTTCAACCTCCTCCTTGTTTCTAGTTCCTTACTAAAGACAAGGAATGCAGCATGCTGAGTCCTGAACTTTGCTTTCCTGGGAGGAAACACCAGCTCTTCTTTGGGGTTGGAACAAGATGATCTTTAAGGTCCCTTCCAACCCAACCTATTCAGTGATTCTCAAAGGTTTGAATCAGTCCTGGCTGAGGCTGACTGAGCCCCCAGACACTGAGAAGAAGACAGGGCCCAGAGGAAGAAGAGGTGCAGAAGAAGGAGAAGGAGCCTTTCTTAAAGAAAAGATCCCCTGGCCCAGATGGATGAGTTAAAGAAGGTCCTGCCACTGCTGCTGCCACTGTTCCTCAGCCACCAAGTCCCAGCAGTGCCCAGAGGCACCGAGTGCCTCCCAGACTCAGCACCTTTCATCTCGTCCACCAGCAAGCCAAGCTAGGACTAAAAATTTCACCATTTCCCAAAAAACTTCCCTACTCCTGCAGCAGGAAACAGCAAGGTCACTGCAGGAACGCTCCCAGGATGGCCTCACATACACACTGAGCCCTGGGCCACCACCTGGAAAATGCAAATTCAGCTCTCCCCGTGCAGGTGGGGATCCCAAAGGCAGCCTGGAGGGCAGAGGCTGCTCCTGCACTGCTCCCACCAGGTGGATGAGCCAATGACCCACCATGGCACCAAGGCAAGGACTCCCAGTGCTGGGGCTCACTCCTCACCACTCTCTCCTGTGTTTAAAAGGCATTTCGAGCATGCTTCCCTAACACAAATACTAAATTATTATTTTAAATTACAGGGCTTGTATTTTTCCTGAAGCGTTTGCCCTGCACTGAGGCTGAAAATGGACAGTCTGCGGTCTCTTTTACGAAGCTGTTTTTATCCTCTCAGAACCAAAGTGGTAAACCACTAATGGCATGAGCATTTTTCTCATTATCAGTTACAATGTTAATGACTCTTATTTAAGCAAGCAGTATTTTAAAACCTTTCAGCCTTGCTTGTTCACTTATTAGACCTCAGACTGTTTATTGTGTCTTCTCTCAAAAAAGTTCTTTTATGATGTTAAAGGGAGGAGGCCATTTCAAGACCAGGCAGCAATTTGCATCAGTAAACACTTTAAGGAACATGTTGCTCCAGTGTCTTAAAACTGCCTCATTTTCAAAATCCCTTGCCTGAAGGATCAGTGCACTCTGGTGCTCTGTAAATAGCTAAATGTTCTAATAAAATCGGGGTCTAGCAGCTGAAGCAAAAGCAGCTTTTAACCCCAGTGTTAGGATCAAACTCTGCCTTGTAATCTTGTCCAAAATACTCAGCCCACTCTTGGAAAACATTGACAGAGTGTTTCAAATTTGTTTTTCCTAACCCTCCATCTCCAGGAGTAGAGAGTCACCCACACAGACAAGCACAGGCCATAGAGGTTATTCAGACACAAGGAGCATTAGGGACTTTTGTTGGCTTCCCTTTTTTTTCAAGCCCCACCCCAATGGTGACATGGAGAAAAACAGAGGCATCATCACAGCTACCCAAGGGCACTCATGGAGAAGTATCCAGGGTTGGAATGGGAATGGGCAAGTTTAGGAAGGGTAGAAAGCCAGCACAAAGGCTCTGGCAGCCAGAAAATCAAAGCACATCCATAAAACAACAGCCCAACGTTTTGAAAAGTATCGAACAAAGTGGTTGCCAAAGGGTTGCTGTCATCTCCAGGAAAAGCAAGCATGCCACAGATATTTCCTGTGCACACTGATCCTGGGGGAACAGTAAAAGTGGGTTATTACACAGACCTACTCTCAGTGTTCTCACTTTCATAACACACACGAGTGTTTCCTCACTGCATCCATTCTTGCTCGAAGCCATTGGTGGGCAGCATACCTAACTCAGCTTTTGTTTAAGTTCTTATGTTCTTCCCAGGTAATTGGCCCTACGGGACTTTAATCTAAATGGAGTGTGTCTTTGTAGGGACCTCGCAGAGGTATTTCTAACGTTTAATGGTCTCCTGAATTACTGCTTTCCTCCCACTGTGAAGGAAATGGGCTCACCGCCGTCCGCTTCCCCGTAGCATTCATTACCACTGGAAACACGGATGTGGAAACAGCATTCCTCAGCCCATCCCATGCAGCAAAAGCACATGGAAGAAGAGACAAACAGTCATCCTCCCTGACGGAAAAAGGCTTGCTCCACGTGGACGTGACCAAGCAAAGATTCCCCTCACCTGCAATTACTCCCAAAGCACCCATCTGGGCTCACTGCAGGAGGGTGAGGGAACTGGATCCCAGCACAGCTCCCTGGCTCAGGGTGACACGGGCACGTACCTGGCAGCGGTGTGGGAATGGGGATCTGGCTCTGGGGGGTTATTTGCTGCCTTTCTTGAGCAGCCCTTTCTCAGACCATGTCCTAATGTCTTCCAGACCCCCAGCAGCCCTCATACCGTATGTGGAGTAACAGCACCGTGGAATAACTGGTTAATGAGTTATTCTCACAGCCTGCTCCCTGTAGGAGCTGGTACACATCTCGGTGCTTGCCAGCAGCACAGTGGAGAAGCATCTCAACCACTGTCAATACCTAATTTAAAACCGTTGTAATTATAACACTACGATAGTAACATTTAGTTCGCCTAGAAGCCAAGTGCCTCATTCATTCCCTCTGACCCGGACTGGATGAGGAATTGTGTGTCCAGCAGGAGCAGGGCAGAGATTGTCCCTCTGTGCCAGGCACTGAGAGGCCTCTCGAGGGCTGTGTCCAGTTCTGGGTCCTGCAGGAGAGCCCTGGAGGGGCTGGAGCGTGTCCAGGGCAGGGAAGGGAGCTGGGAAGGGGCTGGAGCCCCAGGAGGGGCTGAGGGAGCTGGGAAAGGAGCTCAGGCTGGAGAAAAGGAGGCTCAGGGGGGACCTTGTGGCTCTGCACAACTCCCTGACAGGAGGGGGCAGCCGGGGGGGGTCAGGCTCTGCTGGCAGGGAACAGGGACAGGAGGAGAGGGAACAGCCTCAGGCTGGGCCAGGGGAGGCTCAGCTTGGACACCAGGAGCAATTTGTGCATGGAAAGGGAGCTCAGGCCTTGGCAAGAGCTGCCCAGGGAGGTTTGGAGTGCTCATCCCTGGAGGGCTCCCAGGAAGGCCTGGAGGTGGCACTCAGTGCTCTGGGCTGGGGACAAGGTGGGCATCAGGCACAGCTGGGACTCGATGATTTGAAGGTTTACAACCTTAATGATTCTGTGTTTCTGCAGCACAGAAAACTTCTAAATCAGCTCTACTCAAACACTGGGGTTTAAAGTCTCCCTTCAGATAACACAAGTGGGGCTGAGAAGGAACGAGCATCCCCAGGGCCATTCAGTGCCGGGTTAGTGACAATCCTGTGTGTCTCACAAGCCTGCTGGGCTTTTCCTCCCTTTTCTTGCCTGCTGAAATCACCTGACTTGCTTCACGAGAAGCAGACAATATTAGAGGTGATGTACTCTGGCTGTAAATGTCATCATATCCAAAGCGCCTTTCAAATTTAAACCAGAAAAAATAGGATTCCCCAGCAAAAGGAAGCTACCAGGTCTGGGGAGGAATTAAAACAAGAGACCTTGACAGCAAATCTTCACTGACTCCTGCCTGCCAAGGGACTGGGAGGAGGCCAGAGATGGAGCAGGAGGGAGTTGTGAGATCTGCAGGCGTATGACCCATGTCTCCTCCTCTATGAAAGATGAGCCCACACAGCAAAAGTGGAAATTCTCTGTGCTCATACGAGGGAAATTTTATCAAGAGAAAAAGCAGTGGCTGTTTCCTGTGTGAAAAAGACGGGGCCTTTAAATGTTGCAGTAACTGGGGGGAATTAAGGCTTTAGGAAATCAGCAGTGAGAACATTTCCAGGGCTTTTCAGCCCCAGCAGAAAGATGAGTAAGAAACACTTAAGCTGAAGAGCTTTGCCCCCTTGAAAGCCATCAGAGAAGCTTCAGCCACTTCAGCAAGGTCAAGATTTCATCCACTGAACAGGAATTCAGAGTTTTCAAACTCTTTCATGGATTATTTTGGAACAGAGGAGGAAGAGGAATTTATGGGTTGGTGTTCTTTTCCATGTAACACCAACTGAACGTGGTAAATACGTTAAAATGGGCTTGTTGTTTTTCTTTTCAAGAGAGCAGTGCTCCAAAGGAGAACAACAGGACTGTCAAACACCCAGAAGCACATGTGGTGTGCTTACACCACTGGTTTTGAGTTTCCATGCACCAGCCAGGCTCCAGCCTCCTACCAAACCATTAAAAATGAGAAAGGGATGAGAAGAGTTCAAAAATTCAGTATCACCTACTTAGCCGGGAGTGACTTTTTGTGAAATCATTTGCCTAGCTAATCCTTTCCATGGAATGCAAATGGGAGTCGATGGGGATGGGGATCTGGCTGGAAGGGATAGAGCCTGGCTCCATCAGCCTCCCCAGGAGCTGGAGGGGCCCTGGGCTCACCAGTGAGGGGGGACTCACCCCTCATGTGAGTGACAGCCACGTCGGGGCTCTGGTTGCCGGCGATGATTTGTTTCCTCACAGGTCCATAAACACGGATTACGTCAGTGTGGTTTCAGGCTCATTTTTAGCTGAGGCCACTCAGTCCAAGAGGAACCAGAGGCAGTGGTCAAACGGAGCCTCTGTGTGCTCCAGACGAGCCCACTGATTCGAACCTGCTCCTGCAGGGACACAAGGATGCCAGAAACCGGCGCAGAGCGCTGGCCAGAACTCATCCAACCGTAACAGGCAGGAACGAGGGATCACGCTTTTCCACTGCAAATGGTAAAACTATCCAAGCCCAAATCCCCTCCCCACGAATTTCAAATGCCTTCTTTCTGCTCTTCCTGGTGTTAAACACGTTACACTTCCCTTACAGAACGTGCACGGTTTGTCTGGTTCCGAAGCAGCGCAGCAAACGTCCTTGCTCTCACTCCCATTCCTGCCTTCCAAGAGACGAGCCAGAGAAAGGATTCTATTTTTGTTAGAGTTTAAAGGGCACGGTCAGAAAAGTGACTATGTAAAAATGGCACCTTTTCATCCAGCAGATCTGTTCCCAGTGAGTATTCTGAGTCATGTCTGCTTACTTTAGTGACCAAAAATAGATTTCTAGTACTTCTCACTCCTCTCTAGTCCTGTGGAACCAACACAGCAAAGAGGGAGTTACATAAATCCTATCCTGGACCAAAACCTGTCGGGATAAGGCTGAGGGGTGGAAGGGAGGGCTGGAAGTGCCCCTGTGGATGGCTGAGGGGGCAGTGCCCCATCCCAGTGCCACAAATGCCACATCACGCAGGGAGGTGCTAACCCAGAGGGAGAGGAGTGCAGGACAGCTCAAATTCCCTTCACCTTGGCTCCTGCATCCTTCAACAACCTGATCCTGACCCCTCATCCCACATTCCTGCTCTGCCAACCGACCACAGGCCCAGCTCCCTGGGCTCACATTTGGTTACAACTCTGTCTCCTGTAAACTGTCATGGAAATCACGAGCAAACAACAAACACGGAGCTCGCCCCTCCTTCCCCACTGGCTCCATGCAGAGATGCTTTGCAGCCCTGGCTGCAGCTCTGGAGCTCAGCTGCGCTCCTTGAAGGGACCACATCGAGGTCATCAAGGGGCTAAAAACTGCCCCTGAAAGCTAAAAAGCTCCTGGCCTGTCCAAAAGAAGCTTTCCATCGTTGTGCTTCGAAAGATTTAAGCAAAGTATGGACCTAGGGCTGTCATCTATACAGTTGGACCAGCCTAAAAAAACCAACACCTGAAATGGTTGTTACTACTTCCTTCATGAGCAGAACAGAATCCTAATAGAAAGGCAGTAGCATTAATCCATTCCTATCTTTCTCTGAAGCTGAAAGAAATGATGGCTAATGTTTTCTTACTCAATTTTTCACTGAAATTAAGAGAGCAGTGCAGAAAGCATAAAAGGGTTTTTCCGTTGCTATTTCTAATGTTCCTATTTCTAAATAAAAAGGAAGTTCAACAGTAAAAATTAAACTGTTATGTTTACTTAAAATTAAACTTTGAAATTAAAATAATAAATAAGCAATAATAATAATTTCCACTCAGATTGTAAAACATTCATCTGGTCTCTGCTATATTTTACTTACACTTTTTCCTTCAGTCTCCCTAAGATCAGCTGCTGGGGCGCCTGGATTTGTCTCTGGATGCAGAATTCAGGGCACTCCATGCCAGCCATGTAAAAGCCAAAATACCAAGTCCTGCAACCCCAAAATGGAACATCTTCTGCATCTTCAGTGCCTTTCCCAAATGAGCATCACTGTCTCAGACTGGCAAGACTAGCCTGTCCTCTGGCCAGGCTGGGAACTTACACAACTGCTGTCAGCCAGAACTTTGATTTTCTGGATGGCTGCAGCGAGGTGAGGTGAATCCTACCCTCCTAAAGCCATTTTCTCAGTCTCATCACTTAGAACTGACTTCTCTGCAGAGAAGAAGGAAGAGGCCAGGTTCAGATTTCCTCAAGCTCTTCATTTCAAGAGCGTGATGAATTGCTCTGCTGAAATGAAGCCTTGGTGGTGTCTACAAAAGAAGGTGCCCTGGGAGGTGTCGGGATGTTGACACACATATTGGTGACAGATGATTTGGCTTGTCTTGGTTGCAAGAGGTACAGAGACTGCCACAGAATGTTTGCTATAAATACATAAAAATACCAGAGAACTTATAAATGTAGCAAAGGAATGAAGAGCACCAGTCCAAATTCCCAGTTTCACATTCTCAGCAAATGTAATGAAATTCAAGAAAAGGCACAAGATATCCACCAGATCTTGATTTTCTATTAAGTCCTTTATCATGTCTTAATGTGGTATTAAAACCTCTGTTTTTTCTTATTCCAAACCTGCTTTTAATGCATATTTTTGCACAAGCCTGTGCAAGAAAAACCTTCTGTAAGTCTTTAAAGAGCCAACTACCATCAGAACAATCAATGGAACAGCAACAGCAGTTCTTTGGAGAAATGATGGAGAACATTTCCCATGCCTGCTTTGCAAGTCCTGCAAATCAGCTGTTTTTCCTAGCAGATTTTTCAGTTTAGTCTCAGTGCATGTGGCAATGCAACATCTTTATGTTACTTTAGTAGCTAATCCTTTGTGTATAATTTGTGAACTCTATAGAGAGCAGTCCATTTTATAAACAGAATTTTAAACCACCAGGTTTAAATTTATTGCAGGGTTTATTCAGAACTGACAAAGCCTCCTTAGAAAATGGAATTTTGCTAAGAAGCCTTTCCTTCTGCATAACTACATGACTTCCTTCTGTATAAAACCCTTTTCTACTTACACAGAAAAGTATAAACCATAACAGAAATGCAGTTTGTCTAAATTGTTTTGCCATATTTCATTTTTTTCTCATTCAGTGAGAGTAATTTACAGAAGGAGATATATACTGCAATTTTCTAAATCCCTGATTTGTACATGTACATTTAATTGCACTAAAATCACACTGCATGCACTGTAACTACTGAGTATTGAAAAATAACTGACTTGTTGAAAAGGTTTTTTCAGTCAAATCAGATCAAATATACCATGTACATCCATACTTGAGAAGCTAAAAATAAAGTAATCAACTCAATGCAAAGATTATGAAAGTGGGAAGCCTATATGCCTTAAAAATTAGAGGAAATCAATCAGATTTCACAAAACATTTTGTTTTAAGTCATCTGCAGGGCAGCAAAAGCTTCTGCTCCTGCGCCAACATTCCCAGAACCAGAAAAATGAAACTACCTGAACAGCTGATAAATCAATGCATGTTTTAACAGCAAAAAAAAAAAAAGAAAACAAAAACAGAAAAAGACCCTTACCGACCACTTGCAGCAGACAGTAAAAACCAGGAGGAAAAGATGCTAATTCAGCAGGCAATGCACTTGGGACGATGGGAGAGAAACCTTCCCCTGAGCCACTCACACCTGCAAGCCTCGCTGGGGTACCTCTGCCCTAGCCAGGGCTGGGACCTGTTCCGGTTTCCTCAGGGAAGGAGCTGAGTGTTGGCCACAGGCAGCATCTCCAGACCCTGCAGCATCCCCAGACCCTACAGCCTCCACGGCCTCCGCGCTGCCCCGTCCGGCCCAGCACCCCAAATTGCCCTCCCGCCGCGGCCGGTGCGAGCTCAATCAGGGCTTTCCTTCCACTGCCGTTCCTCTGCGAGGTGAAAAGCAAACAAGGCTGTTTCATTACGGACCTCCTGGAGGAAGCTCAGAGCTTGGGTGTCTGAGCGGAGCTGATTGAAACCACATTTGAGGTGGTATTTGCTCAATTCGCCTCATGCAGGGCCGCCGTGCTCATCATCCCCTACGAGCCAGCCTTGCTCTCCCAAATCACATAATTAGGTGTGTGGGGTTCCCAGCTAAGGACAAATTCAGGAGGCCTGAAACACAACTGAAGTCAATATGTGTTGGCAGGAGAAGCACCTGGAAGAGGCAGCAGCTTTGGGATATCCCACCAATGCTGCCGAGCGCCCAGGGACCAGCACAGGGAGCAACACTACTGCCAAGATACTTCAATAAGCACCTGGGTGCCCTATCACGTCTTAAATATTAAAATGAATCAACACAGAAGGCCTCAAAGCAAAACTAAACCCCCACCTGTGCACAGCAACCGCTCCCCAACCCACTGTGGTCACCCAGAGTTGTGCAGCTACTGCTTGAGGCCCTGGGGTTTAAACCGTCCCCTATCAAAGCTGGTTCTATCTCCAGCTAAAATGAAAACACGTGTTTATTGTTTTCTCCTTGGGCAGACGATTAATATTTATGCAATGCATTATCAAATGAAAATAACTATGTATTTTGTTCCTGGAATAATGGTGGGGTTTTTTTTCTTATTGGAATGATGCGGTGCCAAGGAGGGATTGCAGCTGATGCAAGCAGCGTGCAAGAACAATCCACTGCCCATGGCAGCTTTCTAAATGAAAAAGAGGCATTTCTGAACGGGGGTCAGTTGAGGAAAATAAATGCTGTGGTGGCATCTCACACTCCTCACACAAGGAAAAGTGCCACCCAAGGCAGCAGGAGATCCTCCTGCCACAGCAGTGCGGGAAAAGCAGGCGTGTTCCAAATCCACTCATGCTTATTTTAGATCAAGTCTCATTTTTGCTTTCAAACAACATAAAAAATACCCCGCTGCACGTGTTTTACTTTTGATAAATCGCCCATTAACGAGGATGTGCACCTTGCCCGCAGCAGAGTAAACTCTTTGGGTTTCATTGTGAAATTGCTGTTTCTTGAATTCAATTAAGCCCTCCAGATTATACACAGACCACTAAATATAAATAGAAGAGGTTAAAATGCAGTTTAAATATAACAGATATGGCCACAACTCCATATTTAGAGATACCCTTTCATTTTTTTCCTATTGCCTGCTTTTTACTTACATTTAAATTTAGCAAAGTAATTTTAGACTGCCAATTTTCTACCTACACTAGTTAACTACACTGTGAAGGAAATATATTAGATTTTCTCCACGTGTACCACTACCTTCCAAAATGCCAAACTGATACAAGTTTTTTGGACTCGAAACTTCAACCAAAAAAACAAAGTGCTTGATTTTCCTGGGAAACCTGCGTGTCAAAAAGGGCACGGCCACAACCACCCTGGGAAGTAAAAAATATTCCAGTGGCTCTGAGAGTGGCCAGTTGTGGGTATAATGAAAACCAGTGTGGTGTTATCACACAAAAGGTAATTCTTCCAACCCAAGACAAACAACATTATAATTCAGGCTGAAAATATCTTTGCCCTGTGTGAACTTTTTTTTTTAAAACAAAAGCATTTTAAATCAACTGTATAGGAGAAGTGCCATACAAAGCATACACTAATCCCTGGCATCCCTTCCCAGCTGGACAGAAAACCAGTGGGCAGCTTTAGGCACTCAGGGCTAAGCCTGCCCCGCTGACCTCAGCTGATATGGATCAGGCCCAAAGGGCCCTTTCCGACCTTACCCCCTGTCAACAACTTCCACCTCGAGTTCAGGACACAGATTTCCACAGAGCTACTCACATGATTAAAAGAAGTACAGTTTGCCCTTACAGCTGCCTTTTCCTGAAAAAAAAAAACAACCTATTCACTTTAAAAGAAAATGGCAAGCTTCCTGATAGTGGAACAAAACCCCAGTGCAATGGATATTCAAGGAAAAGGGCTTGTTTCGACCCCAACATTATAAATTATTTTGTTATTACCTGCTTGTAACTCCTGGAGCATTTAGTAATGCACAGGCGAAGAAAGGAAATGTAACGTATAATGTTTTGGGGCTACCAGATGCCATCAGCACCACAAAAGCTTCTCGTGTGCTTTTTGATCCTCACGGGGAGGAGGAACTGCTGTGTGCAGGGATCCCAGTGAAGCCATCAAAATTAAACACTCTGCAGAGGGAGAGCGGTGCCGTGAGCCTCATACTGGGACAGCAAAGCACTGGGGGTTTGGAGAAAGCACAGTGGGAAAGGATTTGCCTCATCAGCAGCCAGGTATGCTGTTCATGGGGTGTTGTTCAAACCAATGGGACTGCCACAGCCTTCCCAGGGTTTTCTGTTTGTTTACACAACTCCATGCATGCACAGAAAATAGACTTCCCACAGCAGAGCAGGTAGCAAAGACACTTTCACAGGGCAGGGTCTTGGGCAGAATTGTCATCTGAATGCTGACAACAGTGGGATCCAAACTGGTATTCCTGACAGAAAAGGGCAAACAAACAAGCATCCTCGTGATGAGAGACACAATTCCCAAGTCTGGAACAATCTGGGGTTTAAGCTCATGGTTTCCATCATTGTGAGTCTTCAATGGACTCACAGAGATTTCTTTAGTGCCTTACAGAGAGCACAAATTCACTTAAGAGAAGGCAAGAGAAGCCCCACAGGCACTACTGCTTAAAAAACATTGGGAGAACATGCTTAATATACATGTCTATTGGAATCTATCTCTAAGAACCAAATGTTACAGAAATGACAATCCAAATGGAGCAACACCTTAGGAGCAAAAAGTCTGACTAATCACACCTAGGACTTACCCTGACAGATCATTTATAAAATTCCTGTAACGTGTAACTCTATCCACTACTATATGATTTGTTTAACTTTGGGACTGAATTGTGGGAGGTGGGGACAGATGCTGTTCAAAGCTCCAAAACCTGAAATGTTTTTGGAGGTAGTAGATTTTTTTCTTGCCAATTTTTTCAAATAATTTGCCATTGTTTGCCCACATATGCATATGAAAGAGAAAATATGGACTGATGTTGCTATTCCAATGTACCATATCTTTGTTTCTATAAATGCTCTTTAAGAAATAGATCAGACAATCAATATAAAAATATATTTGTCCCGTATGAGGTATGGCTTGGTTTGTTTTTGCCTTTACTTATTTACTTTTAATTGGGAAGTTGTCAAACAATCTGTTTCTCTTCCTCGATTTTCCAATCAGTTCAGGTGTGCCTGAAATCACATACCTGATATACGTATCCTGACAAAAGTTTACATTTCATACCCCAGTGACAAGCTCTCTTTGTCTGCTTCACTTGTTTCAGTGAAACCAGGGAAGTGCTTAAAGGGTTAAACCAAAGGAATGTGACATTTCTCCATGTGCAGTTCATAGACCTATCCTGGTTTTCCTAATGGACTCAAAATTACATGGGCAGAACAGGGCAAAATGTAATTTCCAAACTTTTACTTCTGAAGACAGTCAAAATTCACAGAACGACACTCAAAATACAAATAAAAAAACTTCATTAAAGAACGAGCCATTTCCTCGCCCAGCAATGAATGGAAGTTTACGTTAGCAAGAACTTGCAACTTCTGCTTTTGTAAATACAATTACGTGCACTCCAAACTCCTCAGCAAAGTCATCTGGTCACCAAAACAGAGCCCTGCATATCCCTTACTCCGAAAAGTACCAAACCCAACCCTGACTCCCCTCAGCCACGCAGGTAATTGAAGGTTCTCCTACATGCAAGAGCTGGCCACCTTTTGAAAAGCCATAGCGCTATTAGTTAATTGAATGATGAATTGCTGAAAGAATCACAAAGGCACCAACGCTGCTATTACTATACGGGGGTGGGGGAGGAGGGGGGGAGGGATGGCGAGGGGGAACGCGATATAATTTCTGCCCGAAAAGCCGGCGGCCAGCCCGGAGCCAAACAGCGTTAATCCTTCAAAAGTTAAAGAAACTCGGGCAGGGTTCGCGCAGAGGATGCGCGGCTGCGGCTATCGAGCCCTCGGGGCTGCCCCGCTCCAGCCGCCGACGGCCCGCGGCCCGGGGACACCCGGCCG
>VZRF01002850.1:61164-88877 GCA_013396875.1 Vireo altiloquus | reverse complement strand
CCCCCCCCCCGCCCTCCCCCGGGTCCGCCTCGGCACCGCCGGGCATCGCCCGCCGCTCTCCGCCCGCGGTCAGCGCCCGGCACCGGCGTCCGAAGCAGAAAACCCAGTAGTCCCTTAATTAAAAATAATAATTTAAAAAAAAAATAAATAAAAAAAAAATAATTAAAAGCGTCTCAGTTTTTAAAGCAGAACTACATAATGTATTAATTGGTTGCTATTAGCATGCAGTTTTATTGAGCATCGCACACAGAAGTCTGATTGTAAGCGAGGAGTGTTTTCAATGAAAGTGGAGTTATTTTAGCTGCAGACATGTTTACATTTCTGTGGTTTAGTCTATAACTTTCTCTTTTTCTTGCTTCAGAATTCTGCTCCATGAAGCAAAGCCCTTAGCTCCCAGACATTCCAAAAAGTCTGCCAAAATAATAGGGGGGGGAAAAAAAGGGAGAAGGAATAAAAAAAAAACACACACAGAGACCCCCAAGTCTGGGTCAGGCTCAGGGCTGGGTATGGGCAGAGCGAGTATACCCCCTCCTCACTCTCCCTCTCCAGTTAAAAAGCCTTCAGGGCTCCATTTCCTGTTTTTAAGGAAAAAATAAAGCGGGTCTAGGACTGATTTTAGACACTGCCTAGACCAGGGCTGGTGGGTGCTGAGGACCTTTAACTCTCTCGATGCCAGAGGGTACCCAATAACACAGATCCAGGCAACCACACACCTCCCTCCCTCGCTCGGAGCAGCCCCAGCAGAAAGATGGGCTTTTTACCCAAATGTGTGGCTTTTTTGGGTAGCTAAGAACCCAGAGGTCCCAAGCAACCACCCAGTGCTTGAATGAGCTGAGTGAAGAGACAAAATACCCCAAAAGTGAGACCGAGTGCCCTCTGCCACTGCAGCACCCACCTATGGAGAACTGGTGAGCTCGTGGGGTCCCTTCTCAGAGTTGGGGACAGTGTTGTCACCCACCCACCCCTGCTGTGGATGGGCAGCATCACTCGTGTGGCCCTCAGCGAGTGGGCGTGAAAACAACACGAGCTTCTGGACGTTAAATCCGCAGCTTTGGAAAATCAAAAACGGAGCAGCTCGGCTAAAATTAGGAACACGCAGTAGTGAATGAAGCAAGAAAGTCGTGGACGCCTCCCCACAAAACTCCCGACTCAAGTTTTCCACTCCAAGGCTCGGTAGGGTGTGATAGGAATAGAAACAGGAGTGACAAGAATAAAGCACCTCTGTAATGAAGGGCTGTGTCTCCAGGGAAGGGACAAGGAGAGGTGGCAGGGCAGAGGATGCTGCTGCAGTGCCAAGAGCCCGTCCTGCCCCTCTGCCCTGAGCAACCCACCCTGGGAGGGAAAATCCTTGGATCTGCGAGCAGCAAGGCAAAACCTCAGATGAGGCAGGGGAAGAAAATTCACAATGGTGTTTCTTGGCCCCCTGGCCCCCAACATTTTCCTCCCAACCTCATCCAAAGCGTTTTTATGTGCGTGTCCCCTCCCCAGACTTTTTATTTTTACATGCCAGATGACTCCTGTATATTTGGACCTCTCGCTTTTGAAGAAGCCAGAAAGCATGATGATTTCCCAATGCTTAAAAAAGAAAAGAAAACACCTTTCCCCCAAGATGTTTTATATTAATTTAAGTATCGGTTCCTGGTTCATGTCAGCCCCTTTCACAATGAAATGTCCTGCGTGGGCTGTCACACCTGCTAAATATAATCCTCTCATTCTTTTGATATTCTGCAAAGGGCCTTTAAAGGTTCACATCCTCCAGTCTGGAGGTTTAATTGCTTCATCTCAGATTTTTAAGAAGCCTTATAAATATCTGATTTTTGTGGATTTCAAAGGAGCAGGGGGAGGGATGGGATAGGGATGTGAGGGCGATGCTGAGAGCACTGCATCGACACTGCCAGGTCTTGTAAAAGCTCTGACCCCTCCAGCCCGTCCCACAGCTTCTGCTCTTTGGGGCAGACAACTTGAGCTGGTTTTATGAGTTACCAATGAGTTAAATATGAAAATAGTAGCCTATTTCACTATGGTAAATGCTCACCAGGGAGGAAATCACAGATTCAGTTTTATAGAAGGTAATGGAGTGAGATTACCCACACTAATGTACTTAACTCTTCAGAGAACATAAATCCAGCAGGAGACAGCCCCAAAACCAGTTGATCCCCGAAACAAACTGCAGCCAGCAGCAGTTTCATCCTTACGAGGTGCTGGTGGCACCAGGTGTGCCCGGTGGAGCTGTGGTTAGAAACTCCTGCTCGAGAGGAGTGTGGTGGTCTCAGACTCCCAACAAGGGTGTTCCTAGGGCCAGAAAATGCCTGGGAGGCTGGGAACAGGAGGGCAGGGGGGGAGGCAATCCTGCAGCCCCAATCTCGGCACACCGCACGCAGCAGCTCTGGATAACACGACGGCCACAAATCCTCTCAAAGTGTGGTGCAGAATTCCTGTTAACTGAGATGAAGCAGAAAACAACGGGACACTGAGCGTGCTGACAGCTTCGTGCTGCACCCAGATGTGGCTGCAGGAGCAGGCCCCCAAAATCCTGTGTTTTCCTGGAGGAGCTGCAGCAAAGTCAGCAGGGAGGTCACATCCAGCTCTCGGCGAGCCCCCATGGCTCCATCTCCTGCATCACCTTCAGAGTTCAGACACTCCCCGGTGCAGGGGACAGGTGGGCAGCCCCACCACTGACCACCACAGAGAACAGCTGAGCAGCTGGGCTCCCACGTGGAAAGCTCCTCCACATTGTCACTTCCCACCCAAAAACCCCAATCTTCTGCTCTTTCCCGCCCTACCTGTGTGACTAAAATACTCAGCCAATGTTCCTGCAGAATGCAAGCAGTGGGAACACGAGGTAGGAAGGGGATGAAGGGCCAGCCAGGCTGGAGGCTGGAGCATCCTTTTCTGTGCCACCTTCCTGCCACCAGCTCCAGCTCCCAAGGCCCTGCAGCTCCTTGCTCACAGCCAGTTGCTCTGTCACAGCAGCTGTCCCCAAAGCTGACCCTGTGGTGTCCTGTGCAGGGACAAGATCCACCCCGAAGGCTCATTCCTGGGGCTTTCTCTCATGAGGAAGGAGGAAATTTCAGAGCAGATGGGTCTTCGAGCACTGCCTCTTGCTCAGGAGTGTCATGGGGAAAGAAAAAAAAGGTTCACATCATTTTCTGTCTCCTTAAACACAGTTTTCAAAATACAAGTTCGAAACAAACAATAAAAATTAACGAAAATCCCATAACCAGCTCTTTTCCTGTATTTCTTCCAGAACAGTGGGACTTTGAAAATACAGTTAGCATGTGGCACAGCCTCAGAGGACTTTGAGTCTAGATGGGAGAACTGGGGACGGGAGCATTTACAGGATGCAAAACTTGCTATGGTTTTAGGCTGCTGCTGTGTTCACCACTAAACCACGTCCCCACGTGCCACGTCCACGTGGTTTTTTGCAGATTTCCATGGACAGTGATTCCACCACTTGCCTGGACAGCCTGTTCCAGTGCTTGGCCACACTTTTGGTGAAGAAATTTTCCCTAATATCAACCTAAGCCTCCCATGGTTTGACTTGAGGCTGTTTTCTCTTGTCCTGTCACTTGTGACCTGGGAGAAAAGACCAAGCCCCACCTGGCTACAACCTTAGGGAGTTGTAGAGAGCAATATGGTCCTCTCTGAGCCTCCTTTCCCCAGGTTAAACAACCAATTCATTCAAAAAGCCTGAAAAAAGTCAGATAATAGTGAAAACTCCACAGCATTAATCATCGTAGTTATTATCAATGAAATGGGATATACGAATGATACTTATTTCTTTTTATATGAAGCAACAAGAGTAGAGCAGGGGTTATTTTATTTTTTCCCCACTGGCAAAATGCAATTCCAGTGCCCGATTTTCTCATTAGAGTCAGAAAGGATTAACATTTTACCTATGGAAATACCATTTAGCATGAATGAGTCAGCCAACAAAAGGGGGACACCTCTATAAATATTACCTCTCACAGGTGTGGGTGACATTCACTAATAAAGGTTCCCTTATGTAAAAAAGACATTTAATTCAGGAGAGATAGGCAGCTATATGGACATATCCTGTTGCCTGGATTATGAGCAGGCAACTCTTTTTCAAGGAGCAGAAATTACAGATTTTTACAGCACTATAGATATTTTTTAGTCACAGACTGGACACCCCAATCATTTTGGCAGTCTCTAAAAAGGCTCTGGTGTCTGTCCTATGAGAGAACCACTTTCAATTAAGGAAGGAAAGATCATTTGTATTTAAAAGATCTAAAGTGGCAAAATAAAGGATCTAATTTGGATTTTACCTGTGTTAAGTACCTGGTGAGATAATGTGGTTGGATGAAGGGGATATTAATCACCAGGATATTCAGCATCAGTGATTGTTCAGGACTGCTGTGGCAATTTAAAGCAATTCAAGCTCTTTCCCAAGCAATGGGCTGAAAAGAAAGTGAGATAATTTGTTTGTTTTCATTTTTAGTTTTGTTTTCTTTCCGCTTATACTGATAGCTGAGTTCAAAAAACAATATGTTGGCACTTGAAACTCCCATGAATTTCAGCAGGGTTTTTATGAGGCTACAAGTGATGATGGAAAAAAAATTTAAAATGCCAAAGGTCTGATCTGAGGGAAGGGAGAGCTGGGAGGCTTGCCTGAATCTCTCCTAAATATTTTGAATCTCCAGAATAAGGTGAAACTCTCAGCTTTTTTCCCTGTATTTTGGCAGTTAAGTCCCAAAAAGAGACAAAGCTGAGTATCAGTCCAAAGGCAAAATGTAATAATGGTGAAATAAACTCTCTGTGCAAATTTCCATGACCAGAATTGAACTTCTCACTCATTCTCAGTTTGGGCTGGGGGACAGAATTTGTGCTTTTTCCTATTTTAACCAAAGCATTTCCCTTTTCCTCTCTCCAAAGGGGCATTTCTCTGCATCATCTCACTCCTTGAGATTCAAGGAATAACTCGCCCAGTAAATCAATACAGAAAGCTTGAGTGGAGCATCTTTGTAAGAACTGCAAAATTCTCCAGCCACATGGTGAAAATTAAAAATCAAAGAGCTAAAGGTNAAAAAAAAAAAAAGGTAAAAATTAGGGTAGGTGGCAAAATGTCATAATTTTTAAAATATTTACTGTTGAATAATTCAGCCAGCACATAGAAACGAGCTGTGTCAGAATGGGTATTTGAATATAAAAAACTGCTGATGAATAATGGATGAAGACAAGCCTGGCCAAAAATAAAATGTTTACACTTCAATAGAAAGCAATTAATAAGTGTAAATACATAAAGTTACTTGCTCATTATTTACTTCTGTCTTTACGTTTTTGCATTCCCTTGCATTCCTTGGTGCACAGTGATCCCTGAGGAGGCCATAGCTCAATGCAAATGTAATCCAATAGAGAATTATTATCCAGATAAGAAACATTTTTATGGGATTTAAACTTGTGAACTATCATCTCTCTCTTCTTTACATTAGTCTGCTTCTCTGCTTTCTGTGTTTGTCATGATAGCAGGAAAAAAACTTAAGTTTTCCCTTCAGGTTTATGGTATTGCTGTTGTTCACACAAAAGTGGCTGTAGTGCTGTAAATCCAGCTTTGTTGACAGATCTTCACGAACACACAGGTCTAAGAAAGCTGATATTTCTCTATATTAATCATTTTTCAGCTATTCCTGTATATAATCACATCGTTTTATTTGGCTACTTCTCACAAGTTTCCCACAGCGTTTCTCCGTTGCCTGTTTCACACAACAGAGGAATAAATGCCTGACATTATAACCAGAGGCAGCAAAACCAGCCTCCCCCAGAACGTGAAGCTCCAAAAAACTCCGTGACACACGAGTGGGGAGAAATTCGATTTTCCACAGCTGCAGCTCTACGCGCACCAATGCAGGCACAGACACACCAACACACGCTTTTTCTCACACCTACCTTGTGGCAGCGGTGCAAACATGTCACAGAGATGCCCTAAAAATGCCATTTGTGTGTGTGCAGGCAGGGCAGGGCTCGCTGTGCTGGGCTCTGCAGGTGCCTGAGCACAGTGAGCTCTGTGCCGGCTGGGGAGGAAGGGAGAGGCTGCTGCAGAAGGTGACTCAGCTCGGGATGTGACACTGAATCACCCTCTGGATGAGCCACGGCCAAGGCAGAGACCCACCCCTGCTTCCAGAGGATAAATCAACCCTCTAAAGCAGAGGGTGGCAGCTCTGGAGTGGCAGCAGGTGTAGGTGTGAGGGGACAGAGGTGCCATGGCCGATCTTCCCATGGATGTCCCCATCACTGCCTGGCTGGTGGGACACATCCTGTATGTCCCAAGTTTCAGTCATGTTCAGTTTTATCAGCACCTGGACGTCCCCATCGCTGCCTGGTGATGCCTTAAATGGCTCCCTAGAAACAGAGACCAGACAGGAATAAAGGAATAAAGGAGGGATTGATTGGAAAGGCCTTCAGAGGTCACACTCTGGCCTCCAGAGGCTCCTGCCTCAGTGCATCCCAAAATGGACAATGACAGCTCCCGAGTTCTTCCCACTTTGATATCAGCATCAATTGCCCAAGCAGAAGCCAGGCAAGGATGGAATTTGCCCAAGCTTGCCCCCCTCTCCCCAAGATGAAGGTTTGCAGTTGTTGGGCCCAGGAGGGTCTGGGTGTCCTTGGAGAGCGAGCTGGAGAGGCTTTGTTATGTCAGTGTGAGCATGAGAGAACAGCACTGAACGAGCTCCAGGGAACTGCAGAGTTCCACTGGGCACTGCAGGGTTGGGAACATAGAAAAGTTAAAACCTAAGGCATCACTGGCAGGTGGCACATGTCCTCTATGTCCCAAGTCTCAGTCATGTTCAGTTTTATCAGCAGGACCTGGCACTCCTGGTGAGAGTGACAAGGTGACACTGGTGGTGACAAGGTGGTCATTGGGCATCATGAAGGGCTTTTCCAATCTTAATCTTTCTTCGTTTCACATTTCTTTCAGAGATGGTGAAAAATGAAGAAGTTTCAGTCAGGACAGCTGTTTGCACCAGATTAAGTGAAGTCTAGGGAGCCCCGGTGGTGTAGTGGTTAAGCATACGGCACAGTAATTGCCGGGGCCCGGGTTCGATTCCCGGCTGGGGATACTCCCCGGGCAGGCAGAGCTCGTTAGCCCTGCAAGGGGGCAATCTGCCTACGTCCTGAGGAGGAACTCAGCTGCCACTGTCCAGAATCGCTTTGGCCCGGCAGATTGAACCTCGGGATTAAAGGGTGGGCTCAGATCTGCGCGCCCTGTGTCTCACCTAAAAAATCCAGTGCGCAGGCTGGAAGGTCTGAAAGGAAAAAGAGGCCTTCCCTGGATCTTCGTATGCGAAGGCTGGCCAGCAAAAAAAAAAGTGAAGTCTATTTGTTCTGTCACAGATTAAAAAATTACATGCTGAACACCATTGCTTTTTGACTCAAAGCCCTGTAAAGTTTTGGATTATCCCACAAAGAAATGTGGTTTCCTTGATTTTGTATCTGAACCCTTGAACTAACTGGAGAACACTGAAAGGTGCTCATAGGCCAAGACAGGACCAGACTCATGTGCATCAGTTACTGCAAAAAGCAAAGTATTTGAAAGCATAACTCACCCTGAAATCTGCTTCTGACACTGTGGTTTAGAGCAAAATAAAACCATAAAATCATAGAAATATTTTTGTTGGAAGGGACATTAAAGATCATCTCATTCCACTCCCTCTGCCATGGGCAGGGACACCTCCCACTGTGCCAGGCTGCTCCAAGCCCCAATGTCCAACCTGGCCTTGGGCACTGCCAGGGATCCAGGGGCAGCCACAGCTGCTCTGGGCACCCTGTGCCAGGGCCTACCCTCCCTCCCAGGGAACAATTCCTTCCTGATATCTAACCCAAATTTCTTCTCTTTCAGTCTGAAGCAGTTCCCCCTTTTCCTGTCACCCCAGTTCCTGATGAATTGTCCCTCTCCAGCTTCCCTGCAGCTCCTTCAGGCACTGGAAGATGCTGTGAGGTCTCCACACAACCTTCTCTTCTCCAGGGTGAACATCCCCAGCTCTCCCATCCTGTCTCCACAGGTGATATGCCCAGTTCCCTTATCAACCCTGTGGCCTCCTCTGGACTTGGCCCAACATTTCCATGGCCTTCAAAATAAAGAGAATAATTTCTTCAGACCAAGAACTGATTTATTTTGTCAAACTACCAACATAGCAGAGCTGGACATGGGGATCTGCCATGATGTGACTCCTGAAGGATGATGGATTCCGAGGGCCACGATGGTTTTGCAGGAAGGCTGAAGAAAGATTTTGAGGTGATCTTGCTCGTATACATTTGGTGACACTCATGAGCGGGATCAAGATTGGGACAAGGCCCTCCATGTTCTTGGAAATACCAACAGGGAAGTCTAGAGAAGGGTGACAGATGATGCTAAGACAGTGACACAAAACAACTGTAAGAAATCTTTGCTACCATTCAGCAGAATAGATTATGGTAATTGGTCCCATCTGGCTTTAAGGTTTAGAAAAATCAATACAGTCTTGGATAGACGCTCTATGAAATAGCTGTTAGTGGTGATGTGAAGCTTGCAAACACTCACCTTAGCCCCTGTGTCAAAATTCTGACCTGATTTACAGCTCAGAAAATCCCTATTTTAGTGAAATGAGTCCTTGCCATTAGGTTGGACTCGATGATCCCCGAGGTCCTTTCCAACCTAATTGATTTTGTGATTCAGTGAAACAGAAGGATGAAAACCATTTCCTGTGATCAGTTTAGATACCAGGACAAGTTTCATTTTTTTATTATTATTTTACTTAAATGTAAAAGAACTACGTTATTTTTGTTTTACTTAAAATGCAATTACAAATGTTTCACAATCATCAAGAGAAGGTTGAATGAGGCTCTGAGCAACTTGATCTAGTGGAAGGTATCCTTACCCATGGCAGGGAAGTTGGAACAAGATCATCTTTAAAATCCCCTCCAACTCAACCCATTCTGTGATACTGTGATCAAATTGGACACTGTCTGCTGTCATCATTTGGAATTTCAAGGAGAGCCCCATTTCGATCAAGCAGCTTTTTGCTTTAGTTTCATTTTTCCAAATTTGACATAATATTTGCTCCGTTATCCCAACCGTTTCAAGCATTTCATAGTTTGCCATAATGAAAAATTGGGCCAACGTATTGAAAAGTTTGCTCAAGTAGGTGGATGTTTTTTTAATGGAAAGAACAGTTGGTTCTGCAGAAGCATGGGAATTTTTAGCAAGCACTGCATGCTTCCCTTCAGAAAGGAGTGAAAGTGTTCCTGTTTTTCCAACCAATCTGCCATTTGCACAAAAGCAGGCAGAAGGACATGTTCTCAATGGGACAATAGCCATTTTCTGGAGAGCAAAAGGGAAACATAAAGTGTGGTGTTAGAACAGATGAAAAGATAAGATTTTAAAAAAAAAAAGAATAAAAGAAAAAGTGGAGGGAAATTTGCACAACTCTGCTTCTGGACTAAAACAAGAGTTTTTTCTGTAGGAAAAAGTCTATGCAAACTGCAGCAAATCCCAGGGCAAGGTGGTGGAATTGCAAGCCAGGGAAAGCCTTGCTTTTTTTTTGCTTATATTGCACAAAAGCATCTTTCTGTGGAAAAAAGCCCTGTCTGATCTTTTCCATTCTCTTGACGCAGAAATAAAACAACTTAAGAGTCAAATAAAAAGCTGGGAACAGAGTAAGCAGTCTGAAACTATATCACACCAGATAAAATTCCCTGGAATTATCTGTGAATTCATTGAAACTGTACTTTATGTTTTGCTTCAAGACAACTGCTTTGTTGAGGAGGTAATGTATAGATTAAGACAGGACACTTAAACTCCAAAGTCCCCTCGGAGAGTTCTTTCTGGTATAAATCTGCTCTCCTTTAACTTGGATTATAAACAAACTCCATGATATGCACCTGGTTCTGGCAGGGTCTCTATTATTTCGCTCCCAAAAGCAGCTTTATAAAGGGAACACACTGCATTTCAACAGCAATATAAATAATGTTGCAGTCGGGGATCTCTTGCGCCGCTTTCATTTTTCTTTCTTCCCTTTTCATCTGAACTGAACCACACCTCTCTAAAAATACTTACTTTCTTAATGAAAACCATATTTTTGGGCATTTTTTTTTCCCCCCGCGTGTGCATGACCTGTTGAAATGCCTGCACAATCTTTAATGTCAGATTCAGACGACACATGTCTTATGAAAAAGTCTGGGACTCAGCTCTCGGCGGGGCCTCCCAGATCTGTCCCACGTCTTTATGAGAAAGAGGGACAAAACCTTCTGGTTTTGGCATTTTATATTGGAGTCTGCTTTAAGCTAGGCAAGAGGAAAAAAAAAAAAAACAGAAGAAAAAAAAATAGCAACGTAGAGTCTAGACAGAAGAGATTGGGTTGAAATCTGGAAGCTATTCAGTGAGGCTACGGCACATGGCAGCTTGACTGCAGAAAGAGATCACATTACGCTGCCTAATTACACATGAAAAATGTACACATCACTTTTCTTAAATGCTTGGAAAAATAGATGTTCGGATGGCAACTGCGAGCCAGTAACTCAGCCAGTCATACATAGTTGGAAAGCCTCACAAATGGCATTTCTAAAGCCTGCTTTTTTGCCTTTTTTTTTTTTTTAAACAATGTAATTATTTTGTGTGTGTGTGTGTGTGTGTTCGTAAAACAACTTCTAAAAAAGGCTTTCTAAATTTAGCAGGCGGCTGTGCTGCAGGAGCATGAAAGGTGAAAATCCAGCATGTAAGCAGGAGGAATGAGGGCCTAATCCTGACTCCTCATGAGCCAATTCAGCCAGGTTCCCTTGGAAGTTGGGGTTGATCCACAGGCTCATCTGCTGGGAGCAAACGGTGTGGGGTTTACACCTCCGATGGGGACATCCCATGGGAGCAAAGACAAGCAAATGCCTGGGTAATTGCAGCACCTATGGCCCTGAGATTGTGTTTATATCCTGCCTAGGAAATGTTTAAAAGAGAAGTTTCTTCTTTCACACGGACAAAAGAGAGGGGAAAAAACCCCAATCTCATTTTTTGTGTTGTTGGAGCGTGAAACTCTCCTGTCGTCGCCTCCTCCTGACCTCATGGCTCAGGGCTGATGGGTCCTGTTCTGCCCCACTCCCACCATGGCTCCTGCCACTGATAGCTTGAAAGAATGCAGAGATAGGTTTGATGGAGTTATGCTTTTTTTCCCCATCTGTTTGGATGGCACCTGCTCTTCTTTTTAGCTTAAAAACAAATGTTTGAAGACGGGATACAAATAGAGCTTGGAGTAGATCATCTCCAGAGGTCCCTTCAACCCTAAGTATTCTGTGATTCTGTGATTCTCTGATTCTTTAATTCTGTGATTCTGTGGTTCTGTGATTCTGTGACTGCTCCAAGGGAGAAAACAATTTTCCAAGCCACTTCCAAAGATTTGTCATTCCAGTCCTGCTAACGAGACCCATGGAAGTGGATTTTTCAGGGGGAGATGTCCATGTGTCCGTGTGCCTCCCAGACTTTATTTTTCCTAGAAGACCTCTCAGAACAAGCTCCTCCAAGAGCAGAAGTACCCAATCCTGCCCTCAGTGCCAGCCTGGGTGAGCACAGAATAAAAAACAATCCCCAAAGCCCCCTCTGGTAGCCAGGCTCTCCATGTGACTACTCCCTCGGAGTGCCTTTGAGTCCTTCCCTCCTGGAGCCAGCGGCCAGTCAGACCTTGGCTGAACTGTTAATCCTTCCAGACAAAGAGGAAAGAACATCTTGTAAAGTTTTGTTGCTGTTGTTATTGTTAAAACGGACTAAGCGCGGAGCAACTGGCCAAGCTCTCTGGCAAAAGTGACCCGCAGAAAAGTCTTTCAGAAGAAAAAAATGATCTTTTCTGGATATGGGAGTAAGTTTCACCGGTTCAGGGGGAAAAACTGCACCAATCCAGCTACTTCCAGTTGGAATATGGGTTGTTGTGCTGATTGTTTCATCACTGTGCTCCTCAGGACCTTCCTCGGCTTTTCTGTTTTATGGCCGGAAGAAGAAAAAAAGGTGCTTTGCTGTTTGCACAGCCTGGGCCTGCTGGAGTCCTGCATGAGAAATATCAGTCACACAAGGATTAAAAAGAGGGCAGAATCTGGGATTGAAACCGCTCTGCTCTTGCCAGGGACAGCTCTCCTGCAGGAGGGAAGGATGGGGGCTCTGCCAGAGCCTCCTGGGAGCCAGGTTTGCCATGGACAGCGGTGGGATGTGGGTGAAAGTGGGAGCCACGGCCGCATTAAGGCTGTTCCCCTTTAGAACAGGCAGGAACCATTGTGGGCAAGGGCTTCCTTCCCAGGTTAAGCCTCTGCAGAGGTTTGGAATGGGTGGATGGATAGACCCAGCCTGGCCTCTGCTCCTCCGGGTATTTCCCCGCTGTGTATTTTGCGTCCCGCTGCGGTCGGAGGCTGCAGCACCAAACTCTGAAAGTCCTTCAGCAAAGTGAGGCCTCCTCTTCCAGAACAGCCAGCCTTGGGTGTAATTTATGAGGGTTGTGGTAGCCCTGCTACCCTCTTACTGCCTGTGATGAATTTTAAATCAAGTGAATATTTTCTGCTTGCTGGTGAAGGGGGGAGGAATGATGGCAGGAAACAAATCACTTCCTCTGGTCATTCCTCTCGCCACAGCCACGCTATTTTTAACAAATCTTATTAAAAATTATACAACCCTGTATTTTCTGGAATCTATTTTATTGAACAAGTACAAAATAAACCAAGACAGGGAAAATGCACCATTTGGAGCAGCTCCTTTTGCTGCAACTGATTTAGCAAAACAAGCCACAGGGGAATGCGAATGGCTTTCTAGAACTGCTTCCTGCGGCCATCCCTCTCTCTCCATGTGGAAGAGAGGAATATTTTACCAGCTGCATCACTTCATACAATAGTAAATTATTCTAAGTGTTCTGGTCACCACAAAATACACTGTCTTGGAGGTTATTCCCATTATCAGAGCTATTTGTTTAATTTCTTGCTGCAGCCAGCTTTAAACAGCATCTTTTCCAAAAACATCGTCAAACCCATGGGTGTCTGCTTAGTAGAAGGGGCTAAAACTGAAAACTGACCCTTCAGATTTGGGCATTTCCTAGGATCAGCTGGGACAAAATTTTGGTGGAGGGAAATTCTTCTCACAAATAATTTTCGAGATTCCTGTTTTATAGTAAGTGTTTACTGCATTACCATCTAGAAATTATGAATAAATTTGGAATTCTTATGGGCAAATGTGAAAAACTGCTTGTTTGCAGCTATGTCTGTCTGGTGGCAAGAGGGAAGGCTGGTAATTAGATGATCTTGGTATCAGTGTTAGCTTTCTGTTCACTCAGGTGTCTTTCACCCTATCTCCCTAAGCACCATTCCTTACCAGCCACTCCTCATTTGCAAAGACTGAGTTTTATACTGAGAGATTTTGTATAAATGGAGAAGACATCAGAGTTGCAAACAAACGTAAATTTGGGCCCTGACCATTCCAAATATTTACATGCCTAACTTGAAATTATTTCAACAAGGTTTAGGTGCTAGAAGACCTTGATGAAGCTTTTCTGGATCAGAAATGAAACTACGAGGTCACATTATCCCAGGCAAAGTATTGCTATTTACCATGATATCCTTGGCACAAGAAAGGGGATCTTCTTTGGACTATTGCTCTCCCCACCCACGAGATTTTTGTCTCCATTTGTGAAAGCACACTTTAGTGAGTTTGGCTTGGAGGAGTCTCCTTGAAGGTTTAGGAGAATGGGCAGGAAATTTTCTATGTGTCATCTCTTATCACTACCAATAAGAGCAATAATGTTCATTATGATGGTGGCTTAAGTACTTGCCTTACTCGTTTTGTTTAGACTTCAAAAAAATTGTTAACAAGCACATCTATTATTGATCTGGATCAGATATAAAAATTAGACAATATAATCAGAAACGAAAGGTTCTGTATTCTTTGAGATCCACCAGCATGTATCTTGGTGTGTTCCTCCTGTTAACCCTAAAATGAATGTCTTAAACCAGATATTTAGTGCGATTTTAGATAAATATCACTGTAATAATAAATAGATATGTTTATAAATATTTTATTAGATAATAGAATAACTTCAATCTCTTGATAATGAAAACATTTAGAACACCTTGCTCTCACATCTCTGAAGAGGTACCTCAGAAATCTCACTGTGACACCTGAACATTTTCAGCCCTGGGTAACAAATCTAAAGTAGAAGTTTTCCCATATTTCTCTCCCTGTGGGAATCACAGGTCTTGTGTCTTTTACTGGTTAGGGCTCATTTATTTTTATTTTAGGGATCAGAGAATGGAGACAGATATTCAACCATGTGTTTTATCCAGAATGTTTTTCCATCGGTTCCCTTTCCTACAGATTGTTCCAGGAGACCTGTTCCTGAATGTGAAACAGGTTTTTCCTCTCTCAGAGATGTTTGCAATTTGAAAAGTGACTTCAAGAGATAACAAAGCTTGGTTTTTTAGGGTATCAAGCTTAATTATCATCCTTGTTGCTTTCAGGTCACATCCTCAGGGGGTCACCTCTTCCAGGGACAGAACACCTGTGACAGTAGCAAGCAGGGATCTGTCCTGCACTGGTGATCAGTGATTCCCTGGAATTGTGCCTACATACTGGAAGATCCTGGATCTGAGGTAAGCACCGTGGTTTGACCCTGAAGGAAATCCTGTAGCTCTTTTAAAAAAAGCTCCTGTGTGAAGACTTTCCCAAAATCTGAGACGCATTTAATGGTAAGAGGCCCAACATCTGCTGGGAGAGACCCATCCAAAGAATAAGGAAATTCTTGAATCCAGATGATCTCAAGCCTGGGCTGAGCTTAAATGGAACTCCTGGCCAGTGAGAGTGTTTTGGGCAACTGAGGCCTCTCTGCTAGCAAGGTTCTGACACTGACCTAAGTGCAGGCTGGAGAAAAAAAATGATAAAACCCCCAGTCAAATGAACAAAAAACCCACAGAATAAGTAGCACCATACAGAGCTGCAACATGAGGCAAAAGGCGAAAGTGGTAGGCGTTTCAACAGGAAAACTGCTTTAATCTCCACCTAAGGGCTTGTTCAGGAGACCTGAGGGCTAAGAAGGAGCACTGCCCTTTGCAAAAGGCAGAGAGTGACAGCCCAGAGCAGAGGGATCCACGCTGCACGTGGCACTGAGCCCACCCAAGTGAGGGAGCAGAACATCGGCCAGGGGGAGAACAGCAGCAGGCTGAGGACCTAAATCCACTTGGCTGGGAAAGCTGCCTGCTACCAGCAAAGTCCAAGGAAAGGTCAGTGCCTGAGGTCATTGGCAGTTTTGGAATGACGGAAAACCCTGCTTAACTCCTTGCAAGCTGTCGCCACCAAAATGTCTCGTAGGAAAATCCTCTTTTCCCTAATGCCACCTGTGCAATTTGGGATAAAATTCCCCATCAGCCCAGAGGATCACTGTTTCACGGTGAGCAGAGGACACCCCTACTCAAATTCCTGTCCCACGGTTCTTCCAGCCCCAAAACAAGGAAAATTTTTTGATAATGTTTACTGGAACCAAAGACTTTTTCTACCTTTTTTCCATTTGGGATATCCCAGGAAGGCTCCACACCTCACAGACAGAGTCCCTAACAGGATGCAGAAAAGTTAAACAGAGAGAAAATGAGGAATAGCTTATTTAGCTGAACTTGAAGAGGGGCTGTAGGTCAGGAGGAAAGATCACACAAGCTGGAATACAGCCAGGACACCAAAGGTAGACCTGTAAAATCTGAGGGGAAAAACCCCAAACGTTTAAGAGCTTCACTGAATGCAGTCTGGAGTCATGGACACACTCAGTTTCTCCTTTCTCCCTGCCCTATGGCAACTCCACAGCCAAAGAAAAGAAAGTGGGGACTTCTGATTCGCTGTGGAACGTGATCCAAGCTACCCAGACTCCTGCAGGATTCCATTTGAGCATCCCCTGTGAGAGGTGACAGCACTGAGGTGTGAGGAAGGCTGGGGGTTCAACACAAACAGGGTCTTTTTCATGAATTCTTTCCAAAATCTCCATATGGTTATACCCTGAAGGAACACACAATTCCTCCCTGGCAGTGGCTACTTATAAAGGCCTGATTCATTTAATTCTGGAAGGAAGGTGTCTTTGGGTTCAATAAAATAAAATAAAAACAGCCCACCTCAAAATCCTAGTTCCGTGGCATAGAGAAAACTGTGGGAACCCTGTTAAAAAGTGTAACTGTATTAAGTTGTGCAGTTGGGTTTCCTTCTAATTTTTGTGTTCTTTTGTCACAATTTAAAGTGAGGACAAGAATGTTTCTCAAACCAGCATTGTGCTGACGTTCGACAATTCGGGGTATACGTCCTCGGAATTTTTATAAAGTGCAATTCTTAAATATTATTTTTCCAAAATACTGCCCAGAGGACCCATTCTGGCTGATCAAACAGCCCTTGGAGCTGCAGTAAATGCTCACACAGCATTTCTCCAAACAGGGCCTCGTATGAAAACGAAAACACCGCAGGGGCACCGTGAAACACCAGTTAGCACCTTTATAAAACCCCGCTCCCGAGGTTAACTGCACTACAACCCTGGCAGATCACAGAACTGCGAGTCTTGTTTGAGCACAGGGTGGAATTGTGTTAATTTGTCTCAGAGGGTGCCCTTGCAATGGTCCTTTCTTGTCTTCAGAGGAATCCAGCTCGGAGACGGTGCACGCCGGGAGAGTTTTTACGGGAACCTGCTTCTGCAGGGGGCTGCTCTTGCTTTCACACAGCTGCTCTTATGCCCTTCAGGCTGCACCCGTCTGCCTGAAGAGGAAATAGAAAGGTCTGCACTGAAATTTGCTCTGCGATCAAGTGATCCAAGTGATGTTTCGTCCTTATGCCGCGTCGGGTCTTTGGCATGGAGAGCCGTCTTTGCCTGTTTTGGGAAAAGACAAGGCAAACAGTAAAAGGGCTGAAATCCATGCTGCTTCCTTCCTTTCTTGTGTTTTCTTTTGCCAGCTACACAATATTCTCTCAGAGAAATCTGCAAGCCATCAAGTGCAGCAGGCAGCGTTTGCTGGGAGCCGTGTGTTCGGCAGGACCCCCCACCCCAGCGGGGCTGGGACCCCCCTCCAGTGCTGCACACACAGAGAGTTCCTGCAGGGCAGGTTAACACAACGCTCACACTAATCCAGCACCTTGGGGCTGTCAAAAGGTGTGATCCCTCTCCCAGACCTGCCCTGGAATGGGGCCTCAATGCTGTCTTGGAGAGCAAGATTATCCTTTTTGTCTTTAAAGCAGGACAGCCGTGTGTGCTGGAGCCCAGAAACCAACCCTGTGCTGGGCTGATCCCACAGCTTGGGCAGCAGGGAAAGGGATTGGGATTGTGTCCCTGTGCCCCTGTGCTCAGGTGAGACCCCACCTGCAGAGCTGCCCCAGCCCTGGGGCCCAGCACAGGGAGGATGTGGAGCTGCTGGAGAGAGTGCAGAGGAGGCAGCAGGATGAGCAGAGGGATGGAGCAGCTCTGCTGGGAGGAAAGGCTGCCAGAGCTGGGATTGTTGAGCCTGGTGAGGAGAAGCTCTGGGCTGAGCTCAGGGTGGCCTTGCAGGGCCTGAAGGAGCCACAGGAACCATGGAGAGAGACAATTTGCAAGGGCTGCAGGGCCAGGAGGCAGGGAATGGCTTCAAACTGATGGAGAATAGCGTTAGGTTGGATATTAGGAAGGAATGGGTGGTGAGGCCCTGGCACAGGTTTCCTAGAAAAGTTCTGGGTGTCCNAGCTCAGGGTGGCCTTGCAGGGCCTGAAGGAGCCCCCAGGAACCATGGAGAGAGACAATTTGCAAGGGCTGCAGGGCCAGGAGGCAGGGAATGGCTTCCCAGTGGCAGAGGGCAGGGCTGGATGGGATCTTGGGAAGTGGGAATTGTTCCCTGGGAGGGAGGGCAGGCCCTGGCACAGGGTGCCCAGAGCAGCTGTGGCTGCCCCTGGATCCCTGGCAGTGCCCAAGGCCAGGTTGGACATTGGGGCTGGGAGCAGCCTGGGACAGTGGAAGGTGTCCCTGCCCATGGCAGGGGGTGTAACCAGCTGATCTTTAATGTCCCTTTCAACTGAGGTCATTCTATGATTCTGTAATTCTCTAATTCTGTGATTCTATGATTCATGGCAATAGTATGACCTCCTGCTCAGTGGTGGCAGCCTAGGATGGTCTCACATTGCCTTTGGTCCAAAATTCACTCATTCCTTGTGGTCAATGCCTCAGGTCCCCTGGCAGAGAGGTGCTCATGCTTCAGCAGTGAGGTGGCTGAGGCAAAAGAAGGAGCTGACCCCAATTTTCATAATCCAAACAGTGTATCTGAACCCCTGGCGCATTATTCCCCTCGAGAACAAAACTTTGCCTCACCTCATCCTCCTCTTTTTACCTTTATGGTCCCTTATCCTTGCAGGCTTGTGGAATTTTCAGTTTAAACGGTAACTTTGGTGTAATTCCTGCCATCAGTAAATAACACACAAGCTGATAAACTGTTAAAAAAACAGCGAGGCGTTGCCAAGAGGCTTCGGCGAGATATTTGTTTTTGGGAAACCCTCTGTGCAGCACAGGCCACATGCACACTTAATCACGCAGAGAAACATTTACCGTAGGATATATTTTTAGGCAGTTTTTCAAGTGGCAAATTTCCACAGGGGTACAGCACTTGTCCTGTGGTAATTAACTGTACAGAAAATATTAGTCTGGAGCTGGCCTGGCTGATGGTGGAGGGAACGTGTTACGCCCAAGTTCAGGAGAGGAGCAGGGTCTCTCTCTGTGTGGGCTGGAGAAGACTGAGCATGTTACACACATATTTGGCCATCACCAGCAAGAAAGGCCACGAGCTTCCCTCACACTGTGGAGGGAGCTGAATAGCTTTCAGCTGCGCAGGATGCTGCTTGGCTGCTCCGAGAGAGGGGCGAAAAAACATGTAGGAGTCAACTGCAGGTTGGATTGAAAAGGGGATTCGTGTGACAGCCAGGGATCTGAGGGGTGGTGGAAAACCTGATGGGTCCCACAGCTCCTGCGGAGCCAAGTTGCACAGATTGGAGGGTGACACATCTCCCAGCTTGGATCTGCAGCCACTCCAGGGTTTATCCTTCCATCCGTGAGGGACCAGCGCCTGCCAGGGCAGCCTCCACCTCCTCCTTTTGCTTTGAGTGTTAGTGGGATTTAGGAACAAAACTAAGGGAGGCTGCAGAGGTGAGTCCTCCAGCAGGGAGCCTCTGTCCCTCCCGCTGTCCTCTCTCCCTGGCCTTGTGGGTGGGGATCCTGAGCATCCCAAAACTGCAGACAGGGCTGGTCCCTTGCTCCAACACAGGACAGCCTGAAAGAACGTTTTGGAGTTACCAGGGATGGATTTCAGCAGGTACCAGAGGGCTTTGCTGAGTGAGAGGCTCACGGAACAGGATGGGAAGTCCTCCATGGGGTTTTGTTGGGTGTGTTTTTAACAGGGGGAATGTTGTTGGCTGGGAAAGATCTTTCCCACACATCCTCAAGACAGGGAAGAGTTGGAGTAGGCGTTTTAAAGGCAAACCGAGTAGAATTCAGCCTTTAAAAGTTGTAATTCCTTGAAGAATTCTTGCCCTTTTTTTGGTTCTCTGGTCTAGAAAAGGGCCAGATGCAGCTTTAGCACCATTGCAGGAGCTTTGCTGAATCACTGGCCTGTCTCACACACCAAACACCACCATATCTGCTATGTCCCCTACCCAGGGACAATCCATGGAATGCAACAGGATGATGAGAGAAGTTTTCATCTTGACCAAATTCAGTAATTTTACATGAGAAGTGTTCATGTGCTCAGTGATGGTGAGAACTGCTGAAACTTCCACCTTGTCTTTCCAGACACTTTCTCTGGTGTTTTTGTTCAGAAGTCATGTAGATTTATCTAGGTGCATGTCCACCAAATGTGAGGCAGACCAGGAGCCAGAAACTCATTTATGAAATTGGGTAATATTTTGAAATTGGGTCATGTTTTAAAATTGTGATGTTTTCCCATAAAGGTGGGAAACTCTCCATCCCTGGAAGTGTTCAAGGCCAGGCTGGATGAGCAGCCTGGTCTAGTGGAAGGTTCCCTGCCCATGGCAGAGGGTGCAATGAGATGATCTTTAAGGTCCCTTCCAACCCAAACCATTCTATGATTCCATGATTATTGTATAGAGGTAAAACTTTATAAAATGAAAGCTTTGTTGCTTTTGTAAAATTATGGTTTAGGTCTGTCACTCTGATTGAATAAAGATTGTGAGAAAAGCCCGTGAGAAGAAAAACAATTAGTTTTTAGCCATGTAAATGTAGTATCAACAGAAGCAAGAAAGTTGAACAATAAAAGGAGAAAAACAGCAACGTATCTGCACCTGGTATTTTTCTGAATGCTTGAATGCTTATGCTATAGGTAGCCAATGGTAGTATATTGTACTTAATAATAGCCAATGAATCTACTGTAGTAGTTTAGTAGCCAATAATTATGTAACATGAATTATAACATCTAAAGGTCTATAAAAAGAAACTGCTTTGTTTAATAAAACTTTTTTGCACATTGTCCAAAACACAGTCTGTGTGTGTTGTGGCTACCCCAACAATGACACATGATCATCACTTCGTTTATATTTCTCCTCCTCAAACAAGTATTGTTTGGGATTAAGTATTTTCCTCCCTTATTCTTTATAGTCTTTTGTTCACTGATTTTCTTTTTTCTTTTAGCTGACTTGACTCCTCAACACATTTTACAAAGATGTTGTGAATATTTTTTATCATTTATCATATCTGAGTATCATTTACTCCACTGTGCTTCAGTTTCATGATACACAGAACACATTTATCCAATTGACAGCTCCTCAGGTGCAATGTGCCTGTCAAAACCAGCAAAAACTCTTTTCATTTCTAATTTCCTAATTCCATTTTCAGTATTTTAAACATACACTGCTAGAATGATACTTTAAAAAGATATAAATTAAAAACCAGCCTATCACAATTTGCATAAACAGAGGATGTTTTCTAATTTCTTTAATTTACGTTGTTCAAATTCATGAGGCTGAGCCGTGAATAAATATTTTAATGTGTCCACAAATGAAAATGAATCCTACACAGGCAGCATATGCAGGATTATCTTCTCTAGCTCCTGCTGATGACTCCACTGGGAAGTCGTATGGGGCCTTTACTGTATTCCTGAATTTTAAATGGCAAAACACTATCCCACTGCAGAGTATTCCCATAAAATTATTTGATAGATAGTAGCATAAAAATGAAATTCAGTCTGTTACAACCTCATATATAAAAACATAAAGACAAAATGAAGAGATCAGTTATTCATTCTCCAGTTGTAGCCCTCAGGAATGATGCCACCTCCTCAGAGCAGCAGCTGGGGGAGTATTCTCTTGCAGAAAATGTCCAACACACTGAAGAAACCAAACAGAGCGAACCTCCAGTTCCTGTTCTGCAGATCACAAGTTGCCAGAGCAGAGAGAGAATGAAACCTGGAACAGAACTGCAGAAAGTACCTCGTCACCCTCCATGCCCTTCCAGGAAGGATTTTTTTTTGCCCTGCTGTTGTCACAGAAATGCTGCGTAACTCATCACTGCCCCACCTCCCAGAACTGCCATTCTAGACACCTTGGGGATCCCTGAATGAGTCTTCCAGAGCTGCTACAGGGAAGACACAGCCAGTGGATTGAGGAGAAATCCATGGAAACTGGCTGTGCTGCTGTGCAGCATCTGCCCCCCGTGTGCTCCGTCACGCGGTCACCGCGCGGTCACTCCGGGCTGTGTGACACCCAGTTTACATCTCAGCCTGGCTAACTACCAATCCTGGCAGTGCTAGGAGACTTCCAGCCCTTCCAGGGTTAGACATCTATCCCATGCTGTTTCTTGTTTCAGTTCATTTTTTTTCTTTACTGCTATTTACACCATTAAACAGCTGAGGAATCCCTTATCCACTGGATTATTCCCCCATCAGGAGCGCAGGACATCAGCACTGATTCGGTGTCTGAAGTTCTCCTCTCTCACATTTACAAGGAGATTATAAGCATTTTATTCTGCATTTTTTTTTTTTTTTGGTGCTGAAGCTGATTTATTTTGCTTACATTTCTCCCTGATAAATTTTCCTCTCAGTTTCCAATGGGGATAGGTGAGATTTTCTTTGGCCACCATTGCTCCTATGCTCTCCACTCCTGTGTCACACCCAATCTAGGCTCCACCTGATTTATGTCAGCCTTCAGCGACAACAGGAGCTGAGATCAGAGCAGATCTTTTGGGGCAGAACCATGACTATTTCAGCATTAGTTAAAAGCCAAAGCTCTGGACTGTTAAGGATAAGCATTCCAACAACAGTCATGACAAATAAAGTGGCCAAGAATGTGTAAAAAGCCTTTTAAAATAACAGTCCTGAGCTCTGTCACATGAATGACTTTGTTTAAAAGCTAAGATACTCCATAAAAATTATGCCCATAATTGCTGGGCTATTTTTAGATATCCAACTGAATCCATGTCTGCAGAGGATTACGAAGAGCAAAGGATTCACAAATTGGCTTCAAACTTGATCCTACTGGACTTTTCTTATGTTAAATATAAGGGTCTCTCCAAACTCAGCTTGGCTCCAGAAAAGATCACAATATAGGAAACCAGAAGTCTCACATTTTCCCAGTCCTCTCAAATATCCAAGAAATACCCACAGAACTGGCATGAATGTTGAGCAGCTCCCAGCTGATAGTGAGAGGCAAGAAAGAAAATTAAATTCCCCAAACCCAGTGTTGTGATACAGCTCAGAAACAGACAAATCCAAACAGAAGGTCCTGTCAGTATAGAGGGAATATTAATGCCCCCCTGTTTGTATTAAGGTCTTGGTATTGCAAATGTTGCTGTAAAATTGCATCTATGAGAACAACATCCAGGACAGAGCAGATGTGGAGAATGGCCACTAAGATGGAAAAAAAAAAGAAGCTTTTCACCTAAGAAAACGGGAAGAGTTTGGTTTGTTTAGTCCAACAAAGCCAGATCTTAGGAGGAAAAGGCCTAATTGCCTTCTGCAAGTAAATTAGGGAGTTATTTGAGCTCCTGAAGCAAAGGATGGACTTGTCAGAAGAGAAAACAAACACAAACTGGCCACAGGTAAATTTAACCAGGGAATGAGATTGCTAACCCTCAGAGTGAAGTTCTTAGACAGCTCTAGGGTGGAAGCTGAGCTGGAAATGGAGTTTTTAGGTGGCTCTCAATCTTTCTGCAGCATCAGGCAAAACCTGATGACTCCAACAGTCCCTTTGGGCTCTGTTCATACCATCAGGCAAACAGAAAGAGGGAAAAAAATGCTGCAGGGCAGACTGGAGACCCCCAAACATCTTGAGCAGATATTTTGCTGAAGTCAAAGCATGGCATCAAAAAAAGTGAGACCCTGTGAGGTGGGCTAAGGCTGCTCCTGGCAGGTGGGATGGGAAGAAAAGGTTTCCATTTTATTCAGTGAAAAAATCTTGTACCCCCAGTAAATAACTGAGGAGAGGAGACAGGCTCAGGGAACAGGACTGTGGACATGGAAACTGTTCAGGCTCTATCTTAATAACAAAGAAGTCTAAAAATTTGTCTGCAAAATATGCCACACGCTTAAACAAACACTCTCTTATTTTCTATATGGTTTTTTTTTTTTCTCTACTACATCTTAAAATAAGCAGTGGGGGAGTGGACTCTAATCTGGATTGAAACACAGGGTTGCATTAGGGAAAATACTGAATGTTCCCATTCTTGAGGCCTGAGATTATTTATAGATGGAGGTAACAAGGAAAAGGGAATTATCTGCTTAATGCAGCTGCTCTGGGGCTGGAAATTCTGGACCAGAAGAGATCAAGCACACAGGAATGTCATCTAGAATGCAAGCAAAGGCTACCTAGTGTCTGAACAAAGCACACGAAGTGCAGAGCATGTCCCAGTGCAGTGTTCCCAGGTGTGTGCCAGGAATCTATGGGGAAAACAGGATTCAAAACCCAAAAGTTCTTCCCCTCTGTTACGTGGAGCTGTTGGAGGAAGGGAAGTTCCTGGTCAGCCAGTTTGGAGCATCTCAAAGGAGGATGAGTCCAAAATCTCTCAGGGCAACCTGTTCCCAGAGTTTTTCCCCACAGCAGTAGAAGTTTTTTTATGTTTTGGTTTAATTCCCTTTATTTCAGAATGTGCCCTTTGCCTCTCATCCATTCACTGGGCACCACTGAGGAATATTGAAGTACATCTTTTGAATTCATCCACCACCAGGAATTTATACACATGGATAAGATCCCCCTGGGCTTTCCCTTCTCCAGGCTGAGCAGTCCCAGCTCTCCCAGCCTCTCCTGGCATGTCAGATGCTCCCAGCCCATAACCATCCCAGTGGTCCTGCAGAACAGGTTTGTTGCCCTATTTAGAGCAACTTTAAAAATGGGATAATAAGGATAACATTAATTTCAATTAGAACATTGAAACCCACTTTCTTTGTGATAAGTATTTGAGATTTCACAGAGGTTTTGTGCTTCGAAGACACAACATGTATTCATGATTAAATGTTTCTTGAGTGTTAACTTGTCATTGAAGGAACAAATGTTCTCACAGGCGTTTCAGTGAATCAATTCAGAAAGAAACACCATATTCGAACTCTTGTTTTCCAGAGCAAGTTGCCCCTCCATGGAGGGATCCATTTCTTCTAAGCAAAACAGGGTTTACAATTAAAAGGTGTTAATAAATCTCTGCTCAGTGTAGTCTATAAGCAAACTTCGCTTTCATTCTCAGAAGTCTCTTGAACAGGGTTAAGAGCACTTGTGCAGACGTCACAGGGCTTGCAGGTAATACAGAAATTGTGAATAGAATGTAGACAATTCCTGCCTTCTGTGGGAACACACATTTAGGGAGACGAAGATCACATCCTTCATATTTCTTACAATTCTGCGAACGTTTTAGGAAATTATCACAGAACAAAGCACAATGGTTTTGAAGGGAGCACGATGACACATTTCAGGGCATTCTGAGCACCCTCTGAGAACAACAGCTGATGGATTTCTCAGATTTGTGAGGTTTAACCCCAGTAATCAAAGGTTATTTAGTTTTTAAAAAAAACAGGTGTGTTGAAAATCACATTCATTTTGGATAATGAGCTTTAGATGGCATCATTGGAGACATCACTTTGTATTTAGGAAGGTTATGGCTTAATAACAAAAGCTTTTTGAGGTGGCTTGAGTCTGTGCCGCTGTGGTGGCATGGATGGAAGCAAACACTGGCAGGACACCCAGTGCTTCTCTCAGTCCCCTCACAACCCCTCAGGGATTAGGATCCCAGACCTGAGTTTTCCAGCATGAAAAAATGAGACCTGGAAATCAACACACCTTTGGAGGAAGCTTGTTTGAAATCAACGGAGCGACCTAAAAGAGAAATGATTAGTAAATGTGAAAACTCCCTGATTAGTCAGAAGAGGCAACAGAAATTTGTGTTCAGGAGAATTCTGAAGGCCTTCCCTCGGTCACCTACCGAGAAATCTGATGGAGCGAAACCAGACAGGGTCACGTTAGAAGGTGGGAAGCCCCTCCTATCCAGAAAGTAGCTTATGAAAAAAGAAACAAACCTTTTTTTCTTTCACCCCATATTATACATTTGAAAATCTGATCAACACAATCATCACCTTATTTCTGAAGAGCAGAAGCACAGCTTTGCATCTTTCATGAGTAACATGAGTTGTAGCAATCAGGCAGTTCTTGTTATGATTATAAAATGTACTTGAAAGTTTAGCCATTTTGAATTTATTTATGGTAGCCTAATAGACAATCTAATTCAGAATTTTGCAGTGACATCTGAAGGTGAATGTGGATTTAATTAAAAGAAACTAGAGGGAATGACTGGGGAAAATTAACTACTGAGTTTCTCTTACACACACACTCAGATTCACTGTGACTTTGTAGAATCACATATTTGAGCAAGACCATAACTTCATATCCATGCACAGTCAAGTATCATATTTTTCTCTCAACTTGCCATTGGATATTTTAAGAAATGTCAAATAATATTGTTCTTCCTGTGAAGAGCTGCTGGCTGCCCAGCAGTAGTTAAAACAAGACTAGCACCTTATCACAGTTAGACAGAATACTGGAGTGAGTCAGAAGACCCAGGCTGGGTTTTTTTTTTCCTTTTCTGACACTGAGTATCTGATCTGCAGTTCACTGGGCTTTGTGCCATTGTATTCCCAATTATAACCTGGGAAAACTCTTTTCCCACATCTATAAGGGACTTTATCCACAATAGATGGAAACTGCGACCCGAGGGCTGTGTGGTTTTATTTCACTGTGTATTTCTTTCCACAATAGATGTGGACTGAACGTTAAAAACTAAACTACTGCTGGGTCTATAACTGGTGGACAGAGATGAAACCCTTATTTCCAACCCACAGAAAGCTTATTAAGTAAATTATAAAGGTTACAAACTGATGGTTACTGCAGTGAAAGGTTAACCTGTTAACAATTTCCGACCTAACCTATCTTGATTTTTACTAATCCCTTTCAACTTGTTCCCTGGGAGGGAGGGGAGGCCCTGGCACAGGGTGCCCAGAGCAGCTGTGGCTGCCCCTGGATCCCTGGCAGTGCCCAAGGCCAGGTTGGACATTGGGGCTTGGAGCAGCCTGGCACAGTGGGAGGTGTCCCTGCCCATGGCAGGGGTGGCACTGGATGGGCTTTAATGTCCCTTCCAATCCCAACCATTCTGTGATTCTCTTACTGCCATTCTGGTACCTTAGAGAGAAGTGGTTTATACTTTATAGTTCTTGCTCCCTGCCCAGAACATTTGCACCTTGTTGGCTGCAGCCCTGTACAATTCTATGCCCTGTCAGCCCTCTTCATTCTGCTCTTCCTGGGGAGATAAAAGAAATCTGACATTGGCCCATAAATCACACAATAAATCATAAAGAGTTGCCCACAAAAGCTCCTTATGTCTCAGTCTCCTTTATCCTCTAGTTTTCCCACCAGGAACAACAGGAAGGAATGTGAACAGGACAACAGAAAACATTTAATCATGGGTATGAAGTGGATAGAGCCTTTTCCCACAAACACATGTTCTACCCTTTTGTTGCAGTACCCACACCTCTAATTTATTCAATATTTAGCAAACATACTCATTTTTATGTCCTTTCTCTGCTTTGATCACAGATCCTTCAAAGGATATCCCACGTGCACCGCTCACACGAGTGCCTTCATTTAATTGCTCAGGTAACTCCCCACATGTGCTCACCAGGCTGGGGGAGCTTTTCTGCCATGAATCTCTCATGGGAATAAAAAACTGGGAGGTGGTAAATGAAGCATTTTCTCCTGAATTTGTACAACCAGGGACATCTTGGGCAGGATCACCACAGAATCATGGAGGCTGGGAAAGCCCTCCAAGGTCATTGAGTCCCAGCTGTGCCTGATGCCCACCTTGTCCCCAGCCCAGAGCACTGAGTGCCACCTCCAGGTCCCACAGAGCTGTTCTTTGCCTGGGGAGCTCTCTCTTCTCAATCTCTCATGTCAGGAAAAACAACAAAGAAACTTCTTTGCTGCTTCAGGATTTTGTTTGTTATATCTTATCAAAGGTTCAGGAACACAGCCTCTCTGCTGCTTCCAGGTGCACAATGGCTGCAGGGGCTCCTTACAGAGAGTTTATATCGTTTTTATCATCAAATAGGAAAGTTCTACATTTATTATTTTGTCTTTAAACCCAATATCTATCATATTTATTAATATGTCTCTTCTACACTAGATTCTTTCTACTGATCACTAAATCACAGGAACTTAGGTCAGAGAAGAAAGGAAGGAGAAGGAGAAG